>PVKC010004397.1:0-34873 GCA_004027635.1 Crocidura indochinensis | reverse complement strand
AAAGTCTTCCAAACTCTTGCTCTGTCTACAGTTTCTCCAAAACGTGGGTAGATATCTTGATGTCAAGCACTAGAGGCAATAAGCTTAAAGAGCAATGAAATTCAGAGACCAGGCTCCCAATTTAAGCCTCATTCACCTTTACATGTTAACATCCAGGCTTTACTTCACAGCAGGATGAGATAGGAAAGAAGCCCGAAGGCTGTAGGGAGATTATGTAGACTTCAGCTTCTCCTCTCTGTTTAATTCAACCTTTTTTTCTATCTTAATATGTCTTTTCTTTCTGTACTTAAGGCAGCAAGTGAGTGTATCATTTATCGGCTAATAAGTCGCCTGACAAGATAGTCACTTTGTACCTAATTGTTCAGTTTATTTATGTATTATTGATGAACCCAGACTTGAACTCTGCATCCCTTGGAGGCGGCTGGATAAATCTCTTAGCTAATCCTACAGCACTGTGTTACCTGCTGGTACAGAATGCATGACATCGCTTTTACTTTGTGTTCCTAAAAGACCATGGATCTTCTTTTCAATGTCTGTATTTTAATACAGATATTATTAAATATAATTTGGATTATATTTAATCGGATATATAATTCAGATCATAAGTCAGATTTCTCTGAAGATTTATTTATGGTCTCCACAAGGTCTAACAGATTATTTTACGACACATGAGGCCTTTATAGTCTTTATCACTTAGTTATTTTGAAAGGCATAAATTAAATGCTAAATTTGATCTCACTTATTTTCCATGACTTTGGTTGCAACCAATGGAATTTCAAATTAGTAATTAAGAATGAGGTTTAGAACTTATATTCTATTTTACATTCTGTGGTAATTTAAGTTAGTTAGACATTATGGTGCAGACATTCAGATTCTGGTTCTAGGCCCTTGAATATTGCTCTGTTCTTTTTCTTTTGTTTTTTTTAGATAGGGCCCACCAACCATGCAAGGTGACCAGGACTTAAGCCATTGGTGCCGGACTGACAGTTCAATGCTTAGAGCTCAATGCTTGGGGATCCTAGGCCATTGCCCAAAAGTGCTTGCTGCTTAGAAAGGCATGCAATGCAGGAGAGGATACTCAGTATTGCACCAATTCTAGATGTATGCTTCACCACATGAGCTATCTCCCTAGTCCCTTTCTTGCTCCTTTATAAAGTGTCCTCTGATTAGCAGAATTGTGGGTACTTCCCTTAAGTGCCTCTCTCTGTCCTATTTTCCCATGTGGAATTAAGTGAAGTGGAAATACTTAACTACTATGCTTACGGATAGCAAGGAGGATTTTTTTGATGATTTTATTGGAGACTTAACCGTGCTTTTTAAATAAACAGACTGAGGCTTAACTAGACTACTACTTAATATGAGAATTAGTATGTTAATAATAATTAGAACACTGAAATTAGTTCAACAAGTGAGAATTTTTCTGTTCCTTATCATATAGAGACTTCTTCAATAGTCCATTATATATACATATCATACATATTTAGCTCATTTATTCATCTGTTAAGGACAGATTGGTTACAATTTTTGGCTGTCATCATTAAAGCTATTATGAATATAGATGTACATAAATGGGTTTGGGTTTCTACTTTCACTTCTTTTGGCTCTATATCGTAAGTGAACATATTAAGAACTTACTATCTAGCTTTCCATAACATATATACTATTCCCCATAGTTATCAACAGTGAGAAAGAACCTAACTTCTCTTTACCCTTGTTATTTTATGATATTCAGGGGTTTTACTGGTTTATTTTGATAATAGTCATTCCTAATGTTTGTGAAGTGTTATTTCACTGGGGTTCTAACTCTTCTGATGGATGATTCTTAATGCTGAACATCATTATGTGCATTTACTGGCTATTTGCATATTTCATTTTTAGAAGTAAAAATTCAAATAATTTTCCATTTTTTAAAGGGTTGATTGTTTTCATCATTGTGTTGTAAGAGTACTTGATCTAATTATATTAATAGCTTATCAGGTATGCAATTATTATAAATAATTTTGTGGGTGGTGACTTTTCACTCCATTATGTTTTCTTTTTTTTTTTTTTTGGTTTTTGGGTCACACCCGGCAGTGCTCAGGGGTTACTCCTGGCTCCATGCTCAGAAATTGCTCCTGGCAGGCACGGGGGACCATATGGGGCACCAGGATTCGAACCGATGACCTTTTGCATGAAAGGCAAACGCCTTACCTCCATGCTATCTCCCAGGCCCCAAAAGACAAATTATGCTTTCTAATACACAGAATATGCCATTTTTATAGTAGCTAATTTATCAAAATTTCTTTAATTGTTGATATGTTTCATGTCATGCCAAAGAAGTCATTGCCAAATCAAATATTTTTGGAATGGTTTTGGGCCACACTCTCAGTACTCTGGAGTTTCTTCTGGATCTGTACTAAAAAAAGCACTCCTGGCAGTCTCAGGGGACCATATGGGATACCAGGAATCAGACCCAGATTGGTCCGGGTCAGCTGCATATAAGGCAACTGCCCTACCTGCTGTATTTATCACTCCAGCCATTCCAGCCTTCCACACCAAATCTTCTTATACACAGAAGTTTTTAATACTAATATAATTCCATTTATTGATATTTTCCTTTGTTGTCTATTCTTATGGTGTCATATTAAAAAAACTCATTACCAATTCCAATGTTAATGAGAAACATCATGATGGATTTTTTGCACTGATGTTTATTACTTAAATATTATGCTAAAATATCATTAATCTTCACTACTCACTTCTTTGACATTCCCTTAATATTTCTGAGGCAGACTTCTCACAATTTCCCAACTTCCCAGAATTTAAGGGTCCTATATTGAATGAACAAAGTCACACATTTCCAGTAAATGTGTAAATTTCAACTCAGGTATACCTTCTAGGTATACCACATAGAAAATTTTAGAAATATATTCAAAACAAAAACAAAAACAAAACAAAACAAAAAAAAATGCCTTAAAAAAAAAAAAAAAAGAAATATATTCATTGATCAGATTGTGAATTGGGATCATTTATGAATCTTAAAATTTATTTTTACAGGTGAACTGGGTGGCAATTATTTAACTGCAGTGTTGACTAAAAAGCTTATCTAAAAAAGAATATTCAACAAATGACCATGACTCTCTGAGATGAATGTTTAATAGTTATAGTTTATTTGACATGTAGCATTTTGAATATTACATTATATTATGAATGTTTTAAATTTTGACCTTGCTATTAAACCTAAAAAACATGAAGCTCTGAACATTTGTCTGTGTGTTCAAAATTCTCTGATATTTAAGAGGTGGATTAGTGGATTTAAACTTAGAAGTTTTGAATCTCTCTGGGTCAGTGATTCTCAAATTGTGGTTCCTTGAACTGAGTATCAGCATCGTGTAGAACTTGTTGGACATGCTAGTTTTAAATTCATTTCCTGATTCCCTACCTCAAAAGCTTGGAGTGTACTCAAGTAGTTTGTGTTTTAACAAGTCCTGCTGGGAACATGTGTGGAAACCCCATCCTGTGCCATGGTGCATATCCAGGAACTGAACTAGACTCTAGTCCACAGCCTCTGTTTTCAGCGAGGATATAAAATGAGACATGTGCACAGATGTTTTGGGTTGACTATGACTATTGCTAACATAAGAGAAATACTAATCAAGTATTTAGATTCAGAGGAGGTATAAACATCTCCTTCGTTTTAGGATAGGGGAAAGCTATAAAAGGAGAATGGACAATCTGGATACTTGGAGATGAAGTGTGACATTGCAAGCTGAGGAACCTCATGAATACATATACATAGAAAGGGAACTGAGAGCTCAGGGGGCATTTGAAGCAGCTCGGCTTGGCAGTTGTTCCAGCTTCACTGAGCTGAGAGCAGATGGTAGAAAGCTTTGGATATCAGAACAAGAAGGCTTTATTTTATGCTATTGGCAGTGAGAAGTCAGGGCATATTTTTGAGCTGGAGAGAATCATATTAAAAATGTAATTTAAGAAATTATTCTCAGAATTTTGCTGGATGGATTGCATTAAGAGAAGCCAGGGGATAGAAGATGAACTAGAAATCTATGACAACAGTCTGGACAATTGCTGATTAGGATCAACGCAATAGGAATGAGAATTTCAGGTCTATAATCTGTAGGATTCAGTATATAAGGACATGAGAAGTGCTTGCAGATATTTCAATTTTGAGGTTCAGTGACTAAGATCACAAGTTGTCCTACTTATAGAAAAGAGGAAATATTTTATTTGAAAGAGTTGAACCTTGAACACACAGTTGGGACTTTTGACAAACCATAAAGATATCTTCCAGGAAGAAAAAGTTAAAAGATGAAGATAGTCAGAGGGATCATTCATGAAAAGATAATTGATAACCAATAGATTCACTGTAGAAGGGAGCTTATTCCTGAAAGGATTTAGGGATTTAGTTTCTTGGGTGGGTGGTACATAGTCCTCCCTTTATGGGAGATGAACATGAAAATCAAGGACTGAGAGATCTGTGAGAAGAGTTTTGTCAGCTCTTCAAGAGCAAAAGAGAAGTGAACTATATTATAAAACATCTAGGTATGAGATGTCTATACAAGACTTTCAGGATGAAGAGGCAAATGAAGAGACATGTAGGAAGGATATGAACTTACTTTAAAAAGTACTGGTTAGAACAGTAATAACTTGATCCCTCCTTCTTTGGTATTGTTGTGGAAAGAAAGAAAATAAGCCTTCTAAGTTATCCCCTTCAGGTCAGAGGAATAAAATAAGAGAAAAAAATGATCGAACAAATTAACAAACAAATAAACAAAAAAATTTAATAAATTAATAAAATTAATGTAGACAGTACATGGAAAGGTTGTTCTGGAGGAAGAATTATAGTTTAAAACAAATGGAATTAAGGAAGAAAATAAGATTTTAACAGAAGTTTGGGAATGAAAAAAGAATTGAAGCAATTACATATATTTCACATATATTTTCTCCATATGAGATAGTCATTCACAGGACATGGTCATCAAGGTTCATAAGAATTACAGTTTCAGAATGAAGTTTGGAATGTGTAGAGTGAAGATTATAATAGAGATGCAATGAAAGTTTTGCCTATATATCTCTTTTGATTTTTATTTTATGCAGGACATCATTATCAAAGAAACCTGCCAAAACCCTTAAATTGGCTGTTAGAGGCTCAAATCTTCTTCCTTCTAAAACAGTTCATTTATTTTTATAAATGACATTTATCATGTTTCTTAGTGTTTGAATCTCATCATTTTAATATCTTATGGCTACTTGCATACCAACTCCTGAAGGTTATAGATCTAAAACTCTGAAACTCCCATTCCCACTGCATCAACCTAATCAGCAGTTATCCAAGAGGCTGTCCGTCTTCTAACTGTTCTTTTATCCCCAGACTTCTGTTAATACAATCTATCCAATATAAATCGGAGAATAATTTTATAAATTAAAATTTTAATATGGTTCTCCCCTATTCAAAAGAAAGGTCAAACAATAAAATTATTGCCTAGATAAGAGAAGAAAAAAACAGTTTTACTCTAGGATTAATAAATATGGCTTCATGAATATCCTTAGCAACTAGCAATGTCACTTGGCTTACAAGGAAGGGTAAGAAAGCAAGATAATTGAATTTCCCCAGATCTGGGGAAGCAGAGGACAGATACAATGGAAGCAAAAGACAAAGATGTTTAAAATAAATAGAAAAGAGGAATCTTTCTAACAACGAGCACCTATACAATCTACCTCCTTGGAATTACTGGAATAAAAGCTAGTTATTAAGAGAATTAAAAGTAACTGGAAGAGCAAATAAATGAAGCATAAATTTAAAGGGCAGATATGTGGAAGGAAGTTCTAGAGTAAGACATCTCTAAACTTGGTATTTATAGAAAATCTGTATGATGATAAAGTTCACATTATAACCTGTACCTAGAGGATCTTAAAGTGTATTTACTAACTAAAACTGAAACAATAACAGAGAAAGTGAAGCCTTTTATAAATTAACGTTTTCAGAGGTATTGAAGTCAGAAAAGGTAACCAAGGAAAAGAAAAGGAAGATATGGAGATAAAATAGAATGTTAAATGGGAACAATTAGGACAGAGAATAGGGGGTGATCCAATAAAGTGGACTACAAAAAGAGTTGGAATATGGACCTTTAATGATACTCTGGGAAGAATCGATTCTTATTTCTAATAATTAGGAAGAACTAGAGGAAAAGCGGAAAAGCTTTAAAGATGATTCAACATTTTTATTTTTTATTTATTTATTTATTTTTTTTTTGGTTTTTGATTCACACTTGGCGGCGCTCAGGAGTTACTCCTGGCTCTGCACTCAGAAATTGCTCCTGGCAGGTTCAGGGACCCTATGGGTTGCCGGGATTCCAACCAAGGTCATTCCTGTGTTGGCCATATGCAAGGTAAATGCCTTAACGCTGTGTTATCACTCCAGCTCCTGACTTTTTTTTTGGGGGGGGGGGCACTGGTGATGCTCTTGGCTATGTGCTCAGAAATTGCTCCTGGCTTGGGGGACCATATGGGACACTGGGGAATCGAAACGTAGTTGTTCCTGGGTCAACCGTGTGCAAGGCAACCACCCTACCACTGCGCCACTGCTTTGACCCCTCTGGCCCCTGATTTAAATTTTTTTAAGTTAGGAAAGAAAGACAAGCCTTAAATCTAGGTACTTCCAGATTGACTGAATCATATTGTCAGTTATGAGTCCTTTGAGTACAAAATCCACATTATCTCATACCCCATTTTTCTAGGAATATATATGAAACATAGAGCTTATAGCACAATAAAGTTGAATTGATAAATTAACCAATAAATATATTTTAAAGTTCTCCAAGGTAATGGGGGAGCATGATATTTAGAGGGTTTCTAATGTAATTTAACTCGATTTTAAGAAGCAGAGTTTCCATAAAACAGCAACTTTAGGAATGAGCTGAAGATATATTCTAAACAGAAAGGCCGTACTTAGGTTTTATAGAATTTACTACCCAGAGATGAAGAGATCATTAATGACAGTTTGTGAGCTGTGCAAGGACAGATGAGGAAGCAGAGAGAAATTATGAAATTCTTCATTCTTATACTAAGACACAGATTATATGATGGGAATAAGGGGATAAGCTTTAGCTCCGTCATATTTTTTTTATCTCATTTCTCAGGATTCTCAATTCTTGCTCTTAGGCATATAACTAAATAGACTAAGGCCATTGAATTGATCAACTAGGACAGTATGCAGTGACATGGGCTTTTTTTGAGGTGGAGGGAGAATTGGGCCAACTTAATCATGATCAGGTGTTAAAATCCTCTCTCTACACTCAGAAATTATTCCTGGTGGTGCTCAGGGGACCATATTGAATCCCAGGAATCAAATTCAGGTTGGCTGCAACTTCCAATGACCACTGTAATATCTTTCAGGTCTCACTGAGTTGCCCTTCAAGGAAAAAAAATTATTGACAGACTGGGAATGTAGTTCAGTGATAAAGTGCTTGCTTGTATGTATGGGGTCCTGGATTCAATCTGTGACAGCACAGAAAACAATAGTTGAAGTAACATTGGCTTAAATACTACATAGATATAGAATTACAATTTGAGATACTGCATATGGTAACTAACAAAAGTCTAGTTTCTATTAATCTAGTTTCGTTGTTGGTGGTGATGGTGATGGGTGATTTTGGGCCCCACCTGTTAGGGCTCAGAAATTCATTAGTGGCAGGCTGGGGGCACCATATGTGATGTCGAGAACCTAGCCCAAGTCACTGCATACAAGGCAAGTGTTACCTGCTGTGCTATCACTCCTGTCTCTATTCATCTAGGTTTTGTTTTTTTGAAAATAACTTTCGTGGTAAGTAAATACTTACCATGAAATTCCCTGGACAATAAGATGACTTATTAGACTAAAACAATTAAACCCTCCCAAAAAATCATTCCCCCAAATAATTTAGGTTACTTTAATAATCCTCGGGTGACTTAGCTCTCAAGTTCTAGGATAAATTAAGCAATAGAAATTTAATGTCTAGATTTTATACTGATCTATATCTTAGTTTTCTAGTGATATCATCATTTATAGTACTCTTAAAGCTATTTCTTTACAGTTGCAAAGCAATTACCTCAACCCACCCATAGTGTTTCAAGGTCCTTCCATCATTGGTCAGTTCATTATTCCATACTATAGTCCTTTTTCTATACATAACCTGTCTTCGTTGTTTCTTCATTTCCTATTACATTGATCATATCTCTGGTTTTGTTTGCCCTGGGGACTGTCTAGTCACTTTCTCTGTTTGTCTATACTCTGCATATATGTAAGGTCATCTAGTATTTATCTTTACTTCTGATTCCCTTCTCTTAAAAGGATTCCCTCATGTTTCATCCAGTTTACAGAAAACTTCAGACTTATCTTTTCCAATAACAGTATAATATTCCATTATGAATATGAACCACAATTTCTTTATCTAATCATCTGGTTTTGGCACTTGTTTTGCTTCCAGGGCCTATGAAAATGTGATGCTTGTCTAACTTGAGGAAGTTTTTGTTTTAAAGAATATCCTTCCTGCAATATCCACCTCAGCTCCAGTCCTGTTGTTTGGCAGAAAATTTACATATTTTTATTTCTGTAGACTTATGTGTATAGATTCCTATTGAGGGTTTTAAATGTCTTAAACACACTTTTTGAAATAAAAGTATTTGTCATGTATATGACTTTTGGATCACAGCACATAGTGCTCAGGATTACTCTGAGTTCTGTGCTCAGTGGTATCAGAGATCCAACCAGGTAGGTAGGCCTCATGCAAATCATCTATACTATCTCTCCTGGCCCTTAACTTATATTTTTATTTGTGAGTGTGGGGGAATAAGGGCCACAAAGGAATTATCTCTGACTTTTTGCTCAGAAGGAGCCCTGGCTGTGTGTTCAGAGGACCATATACTGTGCCTGGCATCAAACTGGCACTATGTGCAAAGCAAGTGCCTTATATCTTGTTCTATCTCCAATGCAGGTTTCGTTAATCTTAATGATGAGTTGTTTGTGTTTGTGCCACAACTGACTCTGTGTTCAGAAATCAGACGTGTCAGACTTAGGGGATCTTATGAGGTGCTGGAAATAGAACCAGAGTTGACTACACACAGAGAAAATGCCCTACTCACTGTACTGTATTTATACTTTGGTTCAATGATGATTTTCACATAAGAAAATTAACCAAAATTATTGAGTGCTTCATCTGATCTGAAATTGACTTTAAGCAGTCCTTTATATTGATACCTATATCTTCATAACTCATGAAAAGTACTTCATTTTTATTTGACAGATATAGAAACTGAGGCATTGACCATAAATATAGTAAAAAGAAAGTTAGTATTTGAATTCAAAATGCTTTTTCCAATGCTGGAATTTTTGTCATAATGCCATATTGCTTTTTAATATATACTGGCCATTTAAGAAATGAGACAAAAATAGCCATAGATATATCTATGTTCTTTCTCTATTTCACTTTGCATCATCAATATGGAGTGAGAAATAACAGCTATAATGCAAAAAATATCCATAAATTTACATATATTTCCATTCAGTAGCTTATACTGGAATACTGAGAGATTATGAAAAATTTTATTCAGAACAGAACGAAATTGGTATTTTGGAAGTTGTTCGGTTAACAAATTAGATCACCGAGACAAAAAAAAATTCTATGGGTGGTTTAAACATCTGGTATTGCTGTCCACATTCATCAAATTAATAGGATAATAACCCATTTTCCACTTTACTTTGTTCTGTATCAACATAGCCTGAAATACAAATGAAATTTTTTGACCAAATGATATAAATTTAGTCACTTGCAAACATTCCTGATCGCTAACATAGAAAGACTATTGGGGATTGTTGGAAATGTTCCCAGAAATCCAGTTGGAGTAGAGAATGCCACAAGAAGTATAATTGTGGTGTTTCGTCTTCATGAAATTAACTACTGACATGTTAGTCTATGTAAACTCCTCTATCAATTTAAAGATTTTTTTGAAAGATACCTTTGTCAAATGAGTGAATATTAAATAGGCATATTATTTTCTATAGAATCTAATATTAATTTAAGAAAAATCCCAATTAATAGTCTTAGAGACTCTAAGTGAGCTCTTTGGACACTTTTAGCTTTTTTTTTTTTAGCTTTTTCTAAGTTTTATTTTAGCTTTAATTTTAGCAACCATACTTTTTGTAGGTAGAAACACTGCTGGTTGAAAGGATTCACTTTACTTTCATTCTGTAGACAAAAATTACTAGTAAGAAAAAGTCATCAATTGTGATCTCTTTCTGCATGTTATTAAAATGATGGATCAATATTATACATTTGTCAAAGCCCCAAATTTCTACCTCACAACGAATACTAATGTAAACTTTGGACTTGGGGTAATAATATCATATCAATGTATCTTCATTGACTATTTTAAAAAAAGCACAATTGGATGACATTAAAAGAGGAGCAGAAATGAATGGGTATGGGTATATTAGACTTTACTTTATATGCATTCTTATAAACTTAAAACTACTACAAATTTTGGGCCAGAGTGGTGGCACAATGGTAAGGTATTTGCCAACAAGAAGCCAGTATGTACATGAAAGGATAAATAGAATTCTAATTAGAAAACCACTAATTTTTCTCAGCACTTTTAGGTTTTCATTATGAAAAGTAGTAGGCTTTATGTATTAAGAATTCATCATAACTCCCAAGTTTAAGTAGTACAGTATATGGCGTATTACTAGAATAAATGCAATGGTAATCGTGGAATAATGAAAGTTTCTTAATTCTTATTTTGAACACCATGCCCTTAACCTCTTAAATAGTATTGCTAACCCTATAAATGTTGGATTATTACTATGCCTTATAGCAAAAGACTTAGACAAAATTTCAATGAGCTTTAAAAGAAACACATTGATAATTTAAGCTTCTTTAGTTTTTAACTAAAGTGAATTATTCTATTGCTGATTTCATCTTCTTATATTTTACTGTGAAAATGAGCAAATTTAAAATTCAACTTTGCTATAAATATGTTTTCTAAATATTTGACCTACTGTCTCTTTAGAAAACAACAATGTTCAATGTCTCGTGGAAAATCATCTACCTCTTTTAAGTGTTCAAAAAGTGCTACCAACTGCATCTAGTCCACTCTCCCACTATTAGCATAGGGAGGAGTTGTTCTTATTGACCACTCTAGGAACTCTACCAGAAATAATGGTTTCTCTTACACTATTGCTGACTTTGAGGCTTGATAATTATGTTTTATGGAGCTGTCATGTTTATTGTAGAATATACTGGAATATTTCTGACCTGTACCCACTGGATTCTGGTGATATTCTATAGAAATAGCCATTAAGTATGGGGCTAGTGTGGTGGCGCAAGTGGTAAGGCATTGGACGGACCACAGTTCGATCCCCCAGGATCCCATATGGTCCCCCAAGCCAGGAGCGATTTCTGAGCACATAACCAGGAGTAGTTCCTGAATGTCACCAGGTATGCCCCCCCAAAAGGAAATAGCCAACAAGTAGAGAGGAGAATATAGTCACCAATAGTTGAGAACTGTTTCCTTGACATCTACCTATTGCATTATGTTTCCAACATAATATTGATAAATAGAATAGAGTCAGAATTAAGCAATTCAAACGAAAAAAAAAAATAAGGGGACTGGAAGAAATTAAGGTGATTGTTTTCCACATGAATGAACCCAGTTCAATCTTTAGCACCACAAGTGGTCCCCTAAGTCCCATCAGGAGACATTCCTGAGCACAGAGCCAGGAATAAGCATTGAACTCAAACTTATTTGATCCAATATGTCCCCCCAAATCAAAACAAATAGATACAGGGATGGGAAACGCTAATAGCAAAATAATGGAATATTTTTAAGCTTTGTGGTTAATGTAATGGGCATTGCATAAACCCATCAATACGTTTCCTTATACCTTGAGGAATGTTTGGCTGAAAAGCAGTCATCAATGAGTACTAATGGATAAAAAATGGTAAAAAGGAAAAGAGTTGTGAAGAGTTCATGAAACATCATAGGTTTCTTAAATTACATATCTGCACATCCTTTTCTATTCAGCATTCTGACAGTGTGAAAATGCTCTATTTCAAAAAAATTACAGTTTACAGTTTACATAAAGGTTATAATGTATGTGGTTTGAGAAAATACATTAGCTTTTTAGAGTCCCTAATTCAAATGTATTATTGCAAATGTAGCTTCATTGCCTGAAAATGGAATATAATGGGAAGCATTATAAAATGTGGATCCAGATATTAAATCTAAGATATTTTCATGTCCTTTTTTTTTTCGAAAAGTCTGTTGTCTATGTTCCATAAAAATAGGAACAGTCACTATGATATAAAATTCTGAAGAAAAGAGGCCATCATTCTGCTTTAAAAAATAAAAATCTTTGCCTTGCAAGTGCTAACCATTGACAGATCGCTGTTAGATCTCATATGATCCCCCAAGCAATTTCGGAGTGCATAGCCAAGAGTAACCCCTAGTGTCACCGGGTGTGACCCAAAATCCAAAAATAAATAAATAAAAATTCCTTATTGGATAGTCTGAATTTTCTCTAATGTATAGTTTTTTCTTACTAACTTTAATACATGTTTAAATTACTAGTTTTGAGTTTAATGTCTAAAGTACCACTGAAATATTTCTCAGAGACAAAACCCATTAGATACATTTAAAATATGTACATTCTGTTCAGAACTTTTCACAAGGCATTTTAACCAAAAAAAAAAACTCCTGAATCATTTAGTCTGGCATTAATATTAATTTTCCTGATGGTTACAGAAATCTATTATGCCAAATTTTTAAATGGAAAATATTAAATGTGCAAAAGATATTAATAAGGAAGGGCCCGATTTTTAGAACAGCTGTAAGGCGTTTGCCTTGCATGCAACTGACCTAGGACAGACCAGGTTTGATCTCTGGCAACCTATATGATGCCCTGAGCCTGTTAGGAGTGATTTCTGAATGCAGAGTCAGGAGTAACCCTTGAGGGTTGCCAGGTGAGGCCCAATCCCCCAAAAAAGATATTAATAATGAAATGTCTTTATGGAAGGTATAAAATAATAGGTTACTTAATAGTTGACATTACATCATTTGTCGAATGTGAACTTTTAAAAGAATATTTACTAGTTAATGAAATTGGTTCAATTGTTCAATAGTTGAACCAGCTAAAAAAATCTATCTAGTTTCATAAAAATTATGAATTATTATTGTGTGAATTTCATGACTTATAATTTTATGGCTAATAATGCTAGAAAATTTAATTCTATAGAAGGACTAAATAGTGCAACTATATTTTAAAAGAATATTGTCATTTTCATGCCAAAGTTATTTGAAATCTTAATTTTGGGCAGTAAATTCTCCTAAAGCAACTTGCTCGAACTGGGCCATTTTTTCATTATGGATTGAGAACTCAGTAGCACTTTGCATTTTTACAGTTTTCCCACAGCTATGTTTTTTGTACTGTGTCACTGTAAACGCCCTTCAAAATTATAAAAACTTAAATCCACATAAACATGTAATTTGATAGAAAATACTTTTTTAACCTACCTAAATAAATACATGTTCATATATGAATATGAAATCTACATGTATTTATTTGCATATTCAGAGATACTTGCTACTCTACAAAGTTTTCATTTATTTGATAATAATTCTTATTTTTCACTCTTGCTTTTCCTAATATAGTAGAACTCTATAGTTATACTTAATGCCTACATATTATTTTCCACTGTAATGACCTTTTCACAGACTCATTTAGGGAACATTACATCTGATTATAAACACTGTTTTCTGCTTATTGATCTTTCCATCTAAGATGAAATCAGTTAAACTTATTGTTTGTTTGGAGGCTACACCCACCTGTGCTCAGGATTTACACCAGCTCTGCATTTAGCTCTGCTCTTGGTGAAGTGGACACACAGAAAACAAGCATTCTCCTGTGGCCCCAGAATCAGTTAAATTTGCCTAAGGAGAAAGTTCTTGTTTCTAGGATGTACCAGAGCATGTATATGAATAGTGCTGTACTATGTGCAAATGGTTTTGTATACCTCATTTTAATCTAGAATAATTGTATAAAGATAAAGCTATACATCTTGTTTTGTTTATTTTGTTTTGCTTGGAGGCCACACCAGGCAGTGCCCAGGGCTTGTTCAGGGCAGTGCTCAGTGCTCTGTACTCAGGAATTTCTCCTGGCTGGGCTTGGGGAACCATGTTGGATGCCAGGGACTAAACCTGGTTAGCTACAGCAAGGCAAATACAGTAGCTACTGTACTGTTGCTCAGACCCCCAAAACTATAAATTTTATCCTCATTTCCAATACCAGTTTGCTAAGTGTCAGATCAAAGATTCTTATCAGATCTCCACATTTCAAACTCCACAATAGAGTAATTCCTAAATTCTGTTCTACTTTGCATGCCCACAAGGGGACAAGAAGCTTTGAATTACTCATAAATCACCTGGTGGAAAAGGAGGAATGAATTGCACTCTGTCTGCCAATCTCACTGGCTTTTCATTAGCATGCTGGGTTAGATTTTGAGATGATTCAAAGAGCAAAATACTCACTGGCAGCTTGATGTCAGTGTGAGAAAATAAACCAGCTTGCTCTGCAACAGCATGGGCACCATCGTCTAGATTTGAGTTCTTGGTACCATGAAACTTTCAGCTATTATTTAAATGCATATGGAATAAGAGGACCTTTTCCAAATCATTCAAACTCGAGAAACAAAGAAAATCCAGTCCCTACAATATAGGATGAAATGGAAAATTAGAGTGTGTTCCAGTTGATGGAAGTTTTAGATCAATATAGATCCCTGGAGGATCCATTATATTCATGGACAGAAACTGAAACAGGTTTGGAAATGAAAGCACAATGTAATCAATGTTATTGAAGAGACGTGGCATAGTGAGAAACCTGAAATGCTTTTATGTCTCATGCTACTATGCTGCATCTATTTAATCATGTAATAGAATTACTTAGTCAATAATATGCTAAGTGGTTATTAAAGGCAAATGCTAAATTCTAGAATAGAAATATAAAGAGGTTATGCCTTGGCTTCAAACTGCTTCTAGTCCAAAATAGAAGAAAATAATGAAGCAACGTTAGTGCCCTGAAGATCAGGTGCCTCAAAAAACATAAAATCACTCCTTAATCATCAGTGATATTAGAAAGGCTGAACTTCTAGTCAGTTTACCTTGGCTGGATGACTTGTAAGAGAATCTCCATTCAATTAATACTTCATATTGATTGACTCATTTTATTATCATCATAAACCAAGATGGGGTAGTGGATGAGAGAGACAGGGGAAGGTAGAAAGATTTCTAGGTATAGGAGATGGGAATAAATAGAGGCAGGACTTGTTGGCTAATATAAAACACTAAAAAAGAATAAAAGATGAAATGCAGAGTAATGTGATGCAGATTGCTGCTAAAAATATTTAGTGCCATAGTCAAAGTTCTTTACATCAAGCCCATAGTGAGCATTATTCTCAATGGGGAAAAATTAAAAGTCTTTCTCTAATAGGGTGCAAGTCAAGTTTGCTCACTCTCACCACTTGTATTCAATATAGTAATCAAAGTATTTGCTATAGATATAAGACAAGAAAAAATATCACAAGCATCCAAATAAAAAGGAAGATGTCAAGCTCTCACTGTTTGTGGATGACATGATACCATATTTAGAAAATATTAAATATCTAGGAAAAAAAGCTCCTAGAAGCAATAGATTTGCATAATAAAGTGGCAGGTTACAAATTTAATATGCAAAGCCCATGGCTTTCCTATGTGCAAATAATGCAGGAGTAGAGAGAGAGATTTAAAAAATAAAAATAATCCCATCTATAATAGTACCTCAGAAAATCAAATACCTTGGAATCAAATTAATTAAAAAAAAGAAAATGGGGCCGGGCGGTGGCGCTGGAAGTAAGGTGCCTGCCTTACGGCGCTCGCCTTGGATGGACCGCGGTTCGATCCCCCGTGCCCCATATGGTCCCCCAGGCCAGGGGCGACTTCTGAGCGCATAGCCAGGAGTAACCCCTGAGTGTCACTGGGTGTGGCCCAAAAACCAAAAAAAAAAAAAAAAAAGAAAATGACCTATGCAAAGAAAATTACAAAAAACTAGTTCAAGAAATAAAAGAAAACATGAGGAAATGGAAACACATCCCTTACTCACAGATATGGAGGATCAATACAACAAATAACAATACTGCCCAAAGCACTGTAGGGATTCAACATAGTCCCTATTGGATACCCATGACATTTTTAAAGAAATAGACCAAACTCACCTGAAATTCATATTGAACAATAAATTTCTTTGAATAACAGTGAAAAAGAAGATGAAAGGATTTGCATTCCCCACAATCAAGCTGTACTACATAGAAACTAGTAGTAAACAAAGACCAGAATACAAAGAGAGCAACTGGATTGGGAGAAACTACTTACCCACCAATCATCTGATAGGGGGTTACTATCAAAGATATATATAAAAGGCACTGGTTAGAACTTCATAAAAAAATGCATTCCAATAGCATCAAAAATGAGAGGAGATGAATATAGCTTTCTTCAAAGAAGAAATTCAAACTGTCAAAAAAAAACCACAATAAAAACGCTCTGTATCATTATCAGGAATATGCAATTAAAGCAACAAATGAGATACCATATCACACTGCAGAAACTAGCACATCTCTAAAAATACAAGAACAACCAGTGCTGCTGGGGATTCGGAAAGACTCTCATTCACTGTTGGCCAGAATGTAGAATGGTCCAACCTTTCTGGAAGATGATATGAACATTTCCAAAAAAAAAATAATGAAATTGAGCTTTCATTTGAACCAGCAACTCTATTTCTTGGCTTTCCCCCAATGGCCTAAAAACAAAATGGAGAAAATATATCACACCCCTATTTCCTTATAGCCTTCGTCACAATAGCCAAAATATGGAAGCAACCAAAATGGCCAAAGTAGATAAATGTTTGAATGTGTAACTCTGGTACATATAAACAGTCGATCATGAAAAAAAATAAAATCATGCAATTTGCTTCTACAAGTAGGGGCTCTGTACTGTACTGTGCTAAAAGAAATTCAAGGGAAAGAGACTGAACTATATATATAACTTAAAAATTGAAAATGATAGCTCTTATATGTGAGATATAAATAAATGTAATATTGGAATAGTGGACACCAGTGACATTAGAGACAAAGAACAGAACTGTTTTTCAGTAGGAAATAAGTCCCTTGAGGAAGCTAGAGAATAGAATGGGGTGGGGGAGAGAGTTTTGAGAAATACCTAAGGTTCAACCAAGAGGACATGATGCTGAAAGGTGATAAAGTGTTATGTGTGAAATGCTATCAGTAACAGTACTGTAAGCAAAATTAATACATAGAAAAGGGCCTTTGTGGCAGCAGGTTGGTGGGAGGCAAATGGGAATGGCGGTTGGATATTGTGGAAGAAAGTTGATTCTGGTGAAGTGACTGGTTTGAAATATTGTATACCCTAAACCCATTCATGAATAACTTTGTAATTTCACTGTGACTATATGAAAACATAAAGTTAAAAATAAATAAAATATTTAAATATAGCACTTGGCATGACCTTGTCCAATTAGAGCAGACAGCAACCAAAATCAGTTATCTTTGATTTTCTGAAAATACCTTCTGCCTCTTGGGAGAATTGTGTTGGATCAGTGATGGGTTTATAGTCATATCTTTATTCATAGGAAATGTCCCTTGTCACTAAACTAAGTTTGCACTCCAGATTGTCAAGGTCTCATTTTACTAGTATCTTTTTATTGTTGTTGTTGTTTTGGAGCCACACCTGGCAATGTTTAGGGGTTACTCCTGACTTTACCCAGAAACTGCTCCTGGCAATCTCAGAGGACCATATGGGATTCAGGGAATCGAACTTGGGTTCGTCCTGGGTCAGTTGCATGCAAGACAAACACCCTACTGCTGTGTAGGGTGTGCTGTGCTAAAGCTTTGTCCTCTCATTTTACTAGTGTCTTATTTTATTTTAGAATATCCTCTCCTACTGGTCACTTTTGCCATCAGTTAAGTCAGGCATTGATACTCCCCCTACCCTTTTCATGAGACTTAATTGTTAAAACTTATTTTTTTTATTAACAAAATAACATAAATACTACCTATATCGCTGGGTTCTACTAAGGATTAAATGCTTAAGTGCTTCTGTGTATCTAACACACTATGTTAATACATTTTAGCTACTATTGTTGAGAATACTCTCACCCCATACCACTCTCCTACCTATATAAACAGAGAATAGATGCAAAATGAGCAATTGTTTAATTAACAGAAGTACAGAATATATGAATGACTTAATTTCAATCTAGAAATATGTGTAGTCATGTATGTGTCTGGTTTTTAATTTTTAATGTAGCCATAAAGATACTAAATAGTTCCCCCCCCTCGTATTTTCTGTCAACAAAGGTGCTCTTCCAAAAAGTAAGGCCAGAAAACTAACCATCCCTCCCATACAGGAGAAATTATTCTTTGCATTATAGACTTTGCAGTCATGCTGTTTCTGGCAATATGATTTCCAGTTACAGCTTTGACATCTTCCTGGCAATGTATCATGCTATAAAAAGTACATTGTCAAAGGGAGCAGAAAGTTATTTGGGAGAATGCTCTCACCAGAAAAAAAAAAAACAGAAGTTAGATGACAGTGGGAGAATGATTTAGAGAACTTGTTCCATGTTGACTAAGAAGATAGTAAGAGAAACATTGGAATTGAAACCCTAAAAGTACATATTGGGGGATATGCCCGAGAAGAGTACATCTTCTGTATGAAGTAAAAGATGAAAAAAGGAAAAAATGTGCCTTGATCTTTATAAAAAAATGTAGATGAGTTAACAGGAAATAGTGCGAGAGATTAAGGATGACTAAAGAAACTGAGACATTAGATACAATTATATTGTACTCAAAATTGTTACAGAAAATGTTAAGAATTATACCGTTTAGGATAACAACATTTTTATATAATTACTTTATTTAAGCTTCCTGGCTACAAAATTGTTCATGAGTTTTAGTCATAGAATATATGCCACCCTTTTTATTTCCTGTCTTCAGTTTCCCTCTCTCCCGTCATAATGACACGTTTTAAATGAATAATTTTGCTAGCTTTGGACCCACACTTCTGAGTTTAAACCAGATCACCCCAGGGTGCACATCTTCCTCTGTGCTCAGGGATTACTCCTGGTAGTGCTCAGAGATATATATGAGATGATTTAATGCAAGTCTGGGTTGACTGCATGCAAGCACTCCAACCTCTCTATCTCTGTGGCCCCATTACATGGTTTTTGAAGATTTTTAAAATGAAAGTGTTATACCTACGGAGCTTTCTTTCTCTTCTTAATGGACAAATGCACACTAAGTGACTTGAAAATCATATTTTTACCCCAGCTATTTAATGTAGTTCTTTGAAATATCACCATAAAAGCCAAAGCAATAGTGCAGTGGATTGGGCCTTATCTTGCATGTTCCTAACCTGAGTTTGATACCCTGAGTCTTTCCAGAAGTATCCTCTGAGCATAGAGCCTAAAGTAAGCCTTTAATACAGCTAGGTCTGAATCAAATAGCAACAACAACAACAAAGTCACTAGCTCTCATTTAGAAGATAGAAATTCTATGGAACCTAAAAATGTCAAGTATGAAATATAATCTCAATTAGAATGGATTGGGTCAAGATTGAACACCTTGTATTTCTATTGGTCCAAGTCACCAAGATATATCTCACACCTGTTCTACCATTAAGAAATGTTAATCACCCCAGCTCTATTCCTGTAAAATCATTGTTATTTTAGTACAATATTATTTTCTGAGTAATAATAAGAGGGAAGTGAGAATCTCCATTTTAATAATCTGTACCTTCTAATTTGTATTTTTTATTTGCTACCATCACTTTTAATCTCAAAATAGTAATCTTTTTTCCCAAATCTTTTATATAAGTAGAAATCCTGCTCAGTTATTAGTAACTGGTACACACACACACACACACACATACACACACACATATATAACTTATGATAATCTTTTTAATATCCATTATTCAAGTCTTGGGGAAATTTTTCAATACTTTAAACCTCTAGCTTCTTACATTTATTTTGCTTTGGTATTCCCAGAACTTAGCATGTACTTTCATGTGCAGACATGTGCAGAAAAATATTCTCAGCTTTTACTTTTAAAATCATATATTGAAAGTTCACTGTACTTAAAATAAAGAGTATGAGTGGTATAAGAACCAGCTCCCTCCCCCGCAAAGTAATTGGTTTCATATTTTTTATTCCACATCTATGCAGGATTTAGGTACTGTGGTAAATGAGGTGAGAACGGAGATGATGTAAAAAAAAATAAGTGAGTTTAGGTGAGGATTGCCAACAAGTTAAAGTGTACTTCTTAAGTTGTTGCATTAAAATATTTGGTCTAAAACACAAGTTGGGGGAATGTTTGCAAAGGATCATTTGAACTTACCCTGAGATTCAATAGTAAAATATAGTTTTGAATTTTAATATTTATTTGGATTCTTTTTTGAGACTTAATTTTCAAACTCAAAGCTCCTAAAAAGAAATCAATCATTGCTCTTGATTTTATAATTTTCAACAGTTAGGCAGTCTTTTTTTTTTGTTTAAAAATAGTGTGTATCATGCATTTTTTGATTTGGTTATGTTAATTTCCACTAAATTTATTAGATGGGATTTGGAATGGTGATTAGAGTTTTATTCATACATTCTGTTCTTTCATAATTCATAATGAAGATGGATTGTTTCATGTTGGAAATGTGGAGTTAATGAAGTTTTCTGGAATCTTGCATTTTTCCCTTTTAAAATAGAATGTTTCCATAATTCTTAGTTCTCTTTATTACTGTTTCATAAGTGCTCTTCTCTCTTTGCACAGGAATTTAAAATAGAATTAATGACTCTTAAATATAATGTAATGTAAGCTGAACAAAAAGAAGATGAGATTAGTGTCACTTACTAACTGGGAGTCATTGGCATTGCCTCAGTTCATGCTCCTCAGAAAGCAAAGCCTGTAATGAAAGCACATAGAATAATGCTCAAAGTGCAAACCCAGGGTCAAGAGACAGAAAAAGGATCCAAGAAAGGGAGGCAGTAAGAAATAAATAGATGGTTCATATATCCAAGCTAACCATAGCTTTGCAGCAAAACATTGCAGGTAGTGAGCATGCGGTGATTCTCAAAGAAACCCAGGGTATTCCATGTGTTTACTAGTCCTCTCAATGGACCATATTTCCCTTGTGGTCTTATGGGTACATTACTCAGCCCTTTTGCACAGGCAGTATGGAAGAAATAACCTCTTTAACTCCAATTCAAAGGCAAAGAACCTCTTAATATAAAATGTTGCTGGGCTGTGGATCCTTTGACTCTAGTTGTAGCACAACTATGTTTGGAAGATCTTCATGACCAAGGGAATGTTGACAGTCTTTTGTGGAAGTAAAAGCCAATAACCTAGACTTCTGTTTAGATATACAGAGCAGATCTTGGAAACATATGGTTTAATTCATCATAGTCATAATGCTTAATCCGTCCATATATCTGCTGTTTATCTCTAAAAATGGAAGTAATAATAGCTGCCATAGTACAAAATTATTCAAAGAGTAAATGTTTTATATACATAATGGGATTAGAAAGTACCTTCAAGGATTAAAACCGTTACGAATCATAAAAACATCATTATTTTAAGTGTAAACTATAACATGACTTAAAAAATTAAGTTAGTATAAGGGCCGGAGCAGTGGCACAAAGTGGTAAGGCATCTGCCTTGCCGGCACTAGCCTAGGACGGACTTCGGTTCAATCCTCTGGCATCTCATATGGTCCCCCAAGCCAGGAGCGATTTCTGAGCGCATAGCCAGGAGCATAACCCCTGAGCATCACCAGGTTTGGCCTTCAAAAAATTAAGTTAGTATATTTGATGTGTGTTCTTTAAATTTTGTGTTATAGTCACATTTGTTTTGGGGGATCACACCCAGAGGTGCTTAGGGGTTACTTCCTGGTTCTACATTCAGGAATCACTTCTGGAGGTGCTTGGGAACAATATGGAATACCGAAGATTGAAATCGGGTCAGCAGAGTACATGGCAAACACCCTCCCCACTGTACTATTGCTCAATCCCTATAGCCATATTTTTAAAAGCAGAGGGGAAACTACTATTCTGACTATGAGACTGGCCACTGTATATGGAGGAAGGTAATGTTTATGTCAAAAACATTAATTTTTATATGTTTGTTTTTATGATGTTTTATATCAATTCAAGATCATTTCTTTGCATTGTTGACATTTTATTATTGTTTACACAAGGTGTATAATGTACCCTCAGATGAATAGATATTTATGTATCACTAGGAAACAGTGAGGAATATAGGATCAGTTCCAATATAGAGTTCAGATATGAAGTAGTGGACACATTGGACCCATATTCTAGATGTGGGCATAGCTTTCTAGTTACAGGTGTAGTGCTCTTGTTGCCCAGCTAGTGGCCTCGTTCTCCAAGCATGCTCTCTGTGCCAGGTCCTGATTCTTTTTCTTGCTACTCAGATCTGCTGTAGAATGTTTATCACTCAAGTTTAATGGTGGAACCCAACTGTATTGGGTTTAACCACTTTTTATCTTTTTCAGAATTCTACTTTGTGTGTGCCCAACTTGGGAGGCACATTCATTCAAACTACTGACTCAAATACCTCTACTTTCTTTTCTTTGGGTATTGATAATTTGTGCCCTGCTGGTCTCCTTTCCTTTCAGTATGAGCCATTTTGAGGCCCACCCTGTGCTCAGGACGAGTTTAAATAAGCTGACTTGACTGATTTCAGATGGCTTAAACTATCTTGCATTGATTTGTTCATCCTCGAAGCAGAGATAAACAGTTTTAACTGTCCAGATTTCTGATGTTTCTTTGAAAATGGGATCTTATGTAGTTGATGTTGAAGTCTGCACAGCTTTTATTGGATAATTTTTACTGTTTGTATATTAAGGACCATGACTGTTCTATGCAAATGTACATTATCACCCTTCACTTTAAGTTTAGGGTTTTCAAAATGCTTTTCTTCACATGAAACATAAAAAACCTTTGACCTCATTGATCAAATGACTTATATTTTTACTACAAAAATAAAAATAAAAAGGCTGGCATAGTTTTATATGGAGTCAAGCAATACAAAAAAGTAATTTTATTCTGAGGCTATTACTTTCATAATGATTTATTGTCATTCGTTTTCTGAGAAATGTCGAATTAACCTTATGTTACAAGCATTTCCATTTTTAGCTCTTAAGAAACACTGAAATAGGGGCCCGGGAGATAGCATGGAGGTAAGGCGTTTGCCTTTCATGCAAAAGGTCATAAGTTCGAATCCCGGTGCCCCATATGGTCCACCGTGCCTGCCAGGAGCAATTTCTGAGTATGGAGCCAGGAGTAACCCCTGAGCACTGCCGGGTGTGACCCAAAAACCAAAAACAAAACAAACAAACAAACAAAAAAGAAATACTGAAATAGCAAATATTCCTTCAGAAAATACTTATAAATGTAAGGTTTTCCCTTCTATAGATAGTACAATGTGATACTGTGTTATGAATTCCACCAAGGCGCATCCTGCCCCCACTTCCACAGAGTCAGTTTTCTGGTTTTCTTTCTAATGGTTTCCCCAAAAAGAACCATTTCCTGGACCAATGCCAGTGATCGATTTCACATTCTATCTTTGATTTTTCTTGTTTTAGTGGTTTGGGTAGCCAACCATTGCCCACGTTTGCTTATCATTCACTGTGTTTCGACAGTGTTAGATGGCTGCTTTCAGTTTTTAAATAGAAGAAATAATAACTACCGAGTTTGAAAAGCTCTTTGGGATTATGGGCTTGGTTAATATTCTCTACAAACAAATTAAAAAACTGTAGTAGAAGATTATAAATGACTTTTCATGTGATTGTAACCCCTGGTGCTTTGAAATAAACACACAATAAAGAGTATAAAAAGCACTTGGTCAGAAAGGCTAATCCTGAGTTGATGCCATTTACATTTAGATTTAAATAAGTCAGCCTATTTATTTTTTTTAAATTTGCTTGAGATTTTAAATTGAGAATACATGGAAATCAAAAGTCCTAATAGGCTTGGATATATTTTGAAAAATTATGCCTAAATTCAGTTGACTTCTAAGACTAATATCTAATAAGCCTAGGAAGAAAATATATCCATTATGTTTAATAAAATTACATTATTGAGGCAGTAATTAATAATTAGCATCTAATATGTGACCCCCAAATAACATGTGACCCAGGCAAAGTGAATGGGATCATTTGTCTAATGCTGTGCAAACAATATCATGAAAATATGGGCCTTCACAGCTGTAATGTATACCAAAAATTTTTCACCTTATAAACAAATAGTTATTGAGCTGAGCCCCATAGACAGTGATGAAGCAGAAGGAAGTATGCCACTGTGGAAAACTCTTCTACTTGGATTGCAAATGGGCCTTATGATCAATAACAAGTCTGTTTTTTAAGCCATAACACTAGATAAATATAATGCCTCTGTAACTTTTTCATGACCAAGATCCTGTATCTCTATATACACAATAATTTATTTTAAATGACGTAATCTAAGTTCAGGACACTGGATGTACTCTAAGAATATTAAGATAGCTAGTTGAGGGATAGTAAGATCCTAGACGCCAACACCTGCACAAGTGTTGTGAATGAGTATGTGAAAAGTTCACCTTTGGGGCCAAAGTGAAGGCAAAGCAGTAGGGTGTTTGCCTTGCCTGTGCTAGTCTAGGATGGACTGAGGTTTGATCTCCCAGCCTCCCATATGGACCCCCAAGCCAGGAGCAATTTCTGAGCACACAACCCAGGAGTAACCCCCGAGTATCACCGGGTGTGACCCAAAAACCTAAAACAACAACATATATATTATATATAATAAATATTATAATACATAAATACTATATGTTATTTATAATATATTATAAAAATTTCTATTTATAAAACATCCATTCACTGTAGGATTTTAAATTTCCCCTTTTAGTTATTTTTTAAAAATTAGAATCTTCTTTCACTTTACATTGCCTTCCCAGAAATTAAACTCTTTAATAAATATTTATTGTTGATACTATTATTTTGGTTTTAGAGCCAAACCTGGCAGTGCCTTACTCTGCTCAGAGATTACTCTGGTGGTGTTCAGAGACCATATGTAGTGCCAGGGATCAAATAGATTGGCCACAGTGAATCAAGTGATTTTTATGCTGTGCTAATACTCCAGATCCAAGCATATATTAATTAGTCAATAGATATTTATTTTCTTTTTTGGCACACACTAGCATTGCTCAGTACTGTTGTCTGTGCTCTGGGATCACTCCTAGAAGGGATTGGGGGACAAGTACCACAAATAGAACCCATATTGGCCACATGGAAGGTAAATATCCTAACCACTATACTATTGCTTAAGTCCAAGAAATATTTTTTCTTCTTCTATTTTTGGACTTTGGGGACACACCAGTGTGCTCAAGGTTGACCCCTGGCTTTGCACCAGAAATTACTCAAGGTAGGCTTGGGGGAAACTATGAGATGGCAGGAATTGAACTCAGCTTGGCTGAGTACAAGACAAATGCCTTCTTCATTGTTCTATCACTCTTTCCCCCAACAAATATTTATTAAAAATAGTGTTGGTCTTAACCTCTAAAGGCACTAAATAAGACTAAATAAAATGTAGGCTCACCATCCAGTAGAATTAGTTTAACAAAAAAGCCTGTAAAGAAGCAGAGGTTTGCCAAGCAGGAGGAAAAGATGTGCAAGCATCATATTAAATAAAGGGAACCTAGTGATTTATAATTAATGCAACATGTGAAGGGGAAACAAGGTCTACTGGAAGAAAAAATGCACATTATATAGTTGGTCTAGGCTATGGGGAGTGGGCATTCTGAGACCAAAGAATATCATAGCATAATCAACCTGACTTCTGCTATCAGAAAGAACAAACATTGGCATGAAATTGAAATATTTGGTCATTTGCTACATTATTAAAAGACTTACAGAAAATTAAAATTTGTTTCTTGGGACTAATTGAAGAAGCTCATATATTTAAGTTGTAGAAACAAAACAACTGTGTGTACATTGATAGATTTATTTTAAGGAATTGGCTCATGTTGTGGAGGCTAAAACATTCCAAAATCTATGGTTGGATGTTGGTGATCCAAAAAGATCCAATGTATATATGCTCAGTGCAAAAGCTAACAGATCTGAGACCCAAAAAGTGCTTGGGTCTCAAAAAAACTCCCATATTTATGAGTTCAAGTCTGAGGCAAGCAAAGACAGATACTCTGGGCTGAGCAGTTTGCCTCAATATAAGTTTTGAGGTCCTCAAAATTTTAGGTGAGACCTACTGCAGAGAGAGGGTAGTTAGCTTTACTCATTTCACTGTTTGTTTCATCCAAACAACATTCACAGATATATCCATGAATCTATTTGGCAAAGTATCTAGGGGAACTTATTGACTCAATCATATTGACAATTAAGCTAACCATGACATGGCAGATTGGTCTTTCAAAGTTTAATTACAAATTTAGGGATTTTTCTGCTAACCTGGTACTCATGTAGCAGCTCAACATGACTAATGAAAAATGTCTTCAAATACCATAAAAATCTTGGCCAATATGTCAATATTACCAAAATGTTGCCAATTCTGATAATTTATTGAATTATTTTCAGAATTGACAGCTAACATCTTTTGATTCAAAAATATGATCCCATGTTTTGCTAGATGTAATAGAAAGCCAGGCTGTCCAACTTCCAATTCTTTATTTACTTCTGATGTGGAGTATCTAGCTTAGATTTTCAGTAACTTCGTATTTTAATTTGTAAAACATAGGTAACCATAAATAGCTAACTTGGTTTTTATGAAGAGTATATCAGTTAATACATATAAAGAGCAAGGAGGCCAGGAACACATAACTACTAAAAAAATATCTATTGTTCCTGTAGCTCTGTACTTTTCATTATTAAGTGCTCTTTCAACTTTATCTTATGATTACTTCAGCATCAGTACTTTATGAGAAGAGTGCTTTTCTCAAGAGCTGTAAGTAACATTGAGTATGCTCAATGAGCATACACTTTGAAGACAGAGTAAAACCAAAACTTCAAAGCTTTAGTTGGCTTGAGAATGACACCAGATTTAGAAAATGAGTTAGAAAAATTGAAATAGAAAGTAACACGTTTATAAAATATGCATCGGCATTGGAGTATTTGATTCACTTCACTACTTCCACTGAAGAGTGGAGTCTTATAGTCAGAGAAACTGTTCACATTTTAAATCATTCTTTGGCATCATGACATCCCAAATATTTACAAACAAATGTGGGGGCTTGGGTTGGGGGAAGAAATGCTAAAGAATGCTGTTAGTCAGGTTTAGACTGTTCCAGAATACAGGTGGATAAATTGGAATAAACTGTTTTGGAGATGATGCAAGAGATCAGTTGACTGATGGAAAGACCAACTTGGGTAAGCGACTTTGGTGTAGAGCTCTTGACTAGTTGGCAAAGCAAGCAGGTTGTCCAACTAATTTTTATATTGGGATACTAATTCCAATTAAGTTTTATCATATTTTTAATAAATGATTTCATATTTTAGGTGAATTTTTTCAGATAACATAAAATGTACTTTCTGTGTAATATGTGAAGAAATGCTTTGATGTTTTCAATTCATGCTTGCTGTCCTTCGGAAGGGCCTTACTGTATAACGCTTGTGTTTATGAATTATTGGCCCTCCTGATGCTGTTGATTACTATTTAGAGACTTTGGCATGTAGTTAGTACTTACACAACCATCTTATGCTTGCAGTCAATTGGTAGTGGCATGTGACTCTATAACAAAAATGTTTCTTCCTTGAATGTATAAAATATGCATTGTTTGTGCATTTGAACCTCCATCGATAATACGATTCTGCTTGAAAGGATTTTTTTTTTTAGAATTCTAAGTTCACATGCTTGAAATTAGTCTATAAATGAAAATATATTCAGACTCAGTTCTCTGAAGCTGGTTGTATTAGTCTATTTGATTATTTCCGAGGGAAAATTCTTTCTCTAACCAAAAGAGGAATGCTATGCTCTTTTATGAAGTGACTCAAGTTAGCTAAGGATTAAGTCTGAATGCAGAGATTACTGCACTCAAAATACCACAAAATAAAATGTATGTGAATGTTGTTATTATTGTTGTTGCTTTCCACATTTAACAATTCTACAATTGCATTGCCCCATTAATTTTTTCCTCCCATCCTGCTCCTTGTACATCTGTGGATAGATTTCTATGCATTTCTAATACTTAACATAAATTCTATGTTCTTGAAAAAGTTCAGAGGAATTCATTAAGCATGTGTAATTTTATTGTCATTCTTTGCTATTAGCATTCTTAGCTGTGGGTTTGGAGGCTAATGCTCTTTTCAAATATTATTGTACAGTTAAAAAATTTAATCATCTGCCTATTACTGTGAAGCTAGTTATTGTTTATTTTGAAAAATTTGCACTTTTTTTATTTTTGAGTTTAAACTCCAAATGCATCGAGCTGTGTCTTACTGCATTTTTTTTCATAATCCCTTTCTTTTAAAAGCTGTGCCATTCATTTAATAGTTTATTACAATCAAACGGCTAGATGCATACATGGTACACAAAATGGACCATTTTGTTTTAAAACAGATTGCAGATGAAAGGAAAGCATTCATTTCTTGCTTGCTTGCTGTAATTACTAGAGCACTAATTACTCCAAATCATTGACATCCAGGGTCAGGAAGGATGACAACAGAAACATCAAAGAAAAGATGTGCCTTACTTGCTATGACAGATTTTCTGTATTCCTAACCACATACACACGTGTGTGTGTGTGTGTGTGTGTGTGTGTGTGTGTGTGTGTGTGTGTGTGTGTTTAAAATGGCTACTGTTTTCCAGTTTGATGGTGAGGAAAACAAAAAACAAACAACAAAAGTAAAAACAAAAAAAAACAACATGCACACAGTCAAGATTGCTGAATGTTTACTATTATTTCATTTGCAGTTTGACGGTGAGAACATGTATATGAGCATGACAGAGCCGAGCCAGGACTATGTGCCAGCCAGCCAGGTGGGTTAATTAATCTTCTCTGCCTTGTTTCAGATTGTAATTAAACAAATTCAAAGAGTTGCATTGCAAATGAGTACCACTATCAGTAACTGCCGCAATCAGGAATAATCATAATTTATAAACAAAGCATTTAAGCCTTGTTTCCAGTTAATGAGATAGAGCTGATAAAACACTGGAGTTGGCATTTGTTGAAAGATACTACCTTGTTTCCTCTCCAGAACGGCAAGCAGCTGTTTTGCCAGCATGATCTTTTCTAAACAGTTGTTTTACCTTTAGGAAATAAAGTCTTTACAGGTGCATGTTATTTGTGCTTCTGACTTGAGACAAGTTAATCATTATAAGCTACACATGTCACCAGTAGTCTTAATTGTCAACTATTGGGTCAGTTTTCAGTAAAGTGTGATGTTTATAACCCAAATCCCATAACTGGTGAGCATTTGTATGGTTGCTTTCAGAATCTATTGGGTGGGAGTTCTCAAGCCAAAATGTGTGAGATGATTGAAAACTTTCAAGGGCACATTTGTATCCATTTCATGGGGAACATTTGACAAGATATTTAATCATGGCAAGTGACAACAAAAGTCCAATGAAAACATAAATGGTTACATTTATAAAAGTGAATGCTCGGCTATTTATTTTTGGATACTTAAAGTTAGGCTGCAATCCAGTGAGGGAATTTACAGAAAAAAATAATCACTACCCTTGAGTATCAATTTAACATAATTTATAAAAAAATTGAACATAAATGACTATGTAAATGCCTCAAAGAGAATTTATAGGAGCATATTGTGAATATATGTTTATATATAATTGTAAAAATTAGTTGCTTGTCCCTTCATACATTGGTAAGCTATAGTGTAAACCACAAATAACTATTTTTAATTTCACGAATATATATGCCCACATATATTTGATAATCAAAGGGGGTGGAAACTTAACATATTTTCTTTATGTTTTTTTTTTATCAGTGAATTAAGTCACATGTAAATTGTACAAGTTCACTTTGTGGGGCTTTGGAATTTCCCAAAGAACAAAATGCCTCGTGTTTAACTCAAAACAGGCAGCCCTGCCACTCTATGAACTTTGTATTTAGAAGTTATGATGACTGCCTTCTCTGGCAGCCATTCCGGAAGCTACACTATTGTTCAAATGAAAGGGTCACCACAGAGTTCAGAAATCTGGGCTGCATTTTCTTCATTCTACTGAGCTGATCACTCTAAGAATACCTAAGGAAGGTGAGCTTTGCATTCAAAATTCTTAACTGAACGCATTCCGCAAAGGAGCCTCCTAGATACAGAGGTAGTTCCGAATTGGACTGTTTGATTAAAAAATGAAAAATGTTACTATTAATTTTCTTCTAACCATCAATCCCAAAACTGTACTGACAAGTTTAGTATTGCTATTAGATTAAGGCAACCCAGTATCATCTCTTTGGTGCCTTTAGGGTTTTGAAGTGTAAGGGCTAATTGAATTTGTTTGAAACAGTAGAAACACAAACTCAATAAATGATTGCTGTTATAAAGCAGCTGCTCCCTTTCCGAGAATCATTATGTCCATCTTAAAGACTTTGGGATAAAGGATTGGAAATTCAAAGCATATATATTATAACAGCTTGACTCCTTAGGTTTCTAACTTCAAGGGAAATGGGTAAGATTAATTCCTTCAAAGTCAAGCTAACTTTATTTTTCTTAATATTTATTTTAGAAATTACTAACAGTGTTTTAAATACAAGTGGTAGTTTATAAAGATGGCATAAAATCTAAAGCACTTTATACAGTTTATAAAGATATGGAATATTTACTAGCAGCACATTTTTAAAAAATTTGGCTATGTTGAAATTTGTATTATAAAAATACTATAAAGAGCATAATACATACTCAGGAGAAATAAACTTTGATATTGACTTAAGTTAATTCATCTTTGTTAAATTTTACACCTAACATTCTTTTGGTTGATGACAATAGACTGTGTTCAGAATTCTTTGCCTAGTTATCTCTGAGGGAATTTTAATCAATTTGCCCCTTTCAGCAACCATAAATAAGATTTTAGTCATCCTTCAGGAAAAGAAAAAGTTTTGTTCTTTTTCTACATAATATCAAACATCTGCATAGCTTAGTAATCCAAGACAACTTGCCTCATAGCATCACTCAACAATTATAATTCCTGTTCAATTTTCAAATCAGTACATGCTTTGGGACTTATAGACCAACTTGCTAAGTAGCAACATATGGTGCACTACTGCTCCTCTGATGTTGCTGCAAGCAAATAGCATCATTCTACACTTGATATTATTTTTTATAGCAAGCCCAGGCTAGAATAACTCCAAAAAGTGAAAGTATACTGTAAAAATTATTAATATTCTTTAGATAGTCACAAAGATCTTTTTGGCACTAATTCTTGCACATAGTCTATACTCCTACTAGTGTATGTAAATCCTTAAACTGTTTTTGCATATGACTTTATAATTGAGAGACAGGTTTTGAATGGGATATATTACTCCACATAAGTACAAGCGTGCACTCAAAACTCGTGACGTTTCTATTTTTCTCTAGCTATATTGCTTTTTATTAATAATTTTTATTTGATCAAAGTGGATTACAAATCATTCACAGTAATATTTTAGGTACAGAGTGACATTGAATCAGGGGCATTCCTACCACCTATGTTGTCCTCCCTCGACCCCTGTTCCCAGAATGCATCACATATCACACCTCCTTTGCCTCCCAAGGCTGCTAGTATAAGTGGTTCCTTCTGTGTCTAGCTTGTTGTAGATTGGGTATCGATTCTGTTGTAGTTGGCTTTGGATTTGGTGTTAAAGTCTGATCATTTTTTATTTCTAATCAATATTCATACTACTGTTTGGTCTTGGTGCCCTCAATTATTTCCCCCTCAATTTGTAAAGCAGAACAAGATGGTTCAAGTTATGTGGTTTTGTTTAAAGGTAAGAAAAAAAAAAAGAATAAGGGGGGGGGGACAAAAATTCAAACAAGCAAATAATGGGAGGAGTCCTTCTAGAGCAGTGGTCCTCAAACTACGGCCCGCGGGCCACATATTGTATTTGTTCCCGTTTTGTTTCTTCACATCAAAATAAGATGCATGCAGTGTGCATAGGCATTTGTTCATAATTTTTGTTTTTACTATAGTCTGGCCCTCCAAAGGTCTGAGGAATAGTGAACTGGGCCCCAGTTGAAAAAGTTTGAGGACCCCTGTTCTAGAGAGTATAAAAATTAGTTTAAGAAAAGAAAGGGAAAAAGAAAGGAAAATATAAAAATAATACAAAAAATCACCCCCCCCAAAAAAACAAAAACAAACAAACAAAAACCTGAAAGCACCACAGCAATAAAGACAATAATTACATTCTTGAAAGAGCCTCTGCTTTCTCCTACAATAGGTGTATGTCTACTGGTCACTCCCTATTTTGATTTTAACACCATTTAATTATTTTCTTTGAATATACCCCTTTCCACCAGTGCAACCTTCCCACCACTAATACCCTCTATCTCCTTCTTCTTCCACCTCCTGCCTGTCTTCAAGACAGACATTCTACTTCTCTCAGTCACTACCATTTTCATGATAGTTGTTAGTGTAGTTATTTCTCTAACTGCACTCACCACTCTCTGTACTAAGCTTCCTATTGTGGGCCGGTCTTTCTAGCCATCATCTCTATTGTCTTTGGATGTTATTCCAATAATGTTAATTTATTTTTTCTTAAATTCCACAGATGAGTGAGTCTTTTATTTTGTTGACTATAGGTAGAATTTGGATCTTGCAAGAAGATCTTTTAGAATATTTCCAAATTCTAGCAAATCACAGCCATATTTCTTATTACTCCATGAACTTGTGAATTTACTCCTTATTACAGTTTGCAAGGGGATACTAGTAATCTATTGGGATAAAAAGCCAGAGGTGACTATAACTAAGAATACATAAAAATACTCCTTTCCTAGGTTTTCTTTGACCAATTTGCCAGAATACAGAATAACAACATAGAAGACAATTAAACTTTTTAACCAAACTGTCTTCCAGGCCTACTCAGACAGAACTGCTATCTGTCTAAATAATCTGTCAGGCCCACTTAGACATATTTACTGTAAAGTCCTTCTTTTTACTGAAAACTTAAACTTCTTTTATTGACTCTAGAATTATATCACCATCTCTTACATATTTGATATTTGACTATATTCATGATAGAAATGATCATTTGAACTTAATATATTAAATAGGCAGAAGAGTAATCTTGTTTTGAACTTTCTATAGGATCACACTTATTATGACATTTATTTGAATATGCACCTTTCCTTTTCTTCTATGACAATTTTAAGAATATAAAATTCCATGGCTACCTGTTCTCACACACAACCCAAAGTTCCACTAGTCCTCTAGACATAAGAACTCTTCTCATGCTTGCTACTTATGAAAAAGGTTGAAAAAGAATGGTGTTTTCTATCCCAAAATAATCATGAAATGAGAAAATCAGAACTTTTCTAGTATTTGGTTGTGGAAAAGCTTTGGTTACTTTATTAAACCATATATCCAGTAATTCATTTCTTCCTGAGTTTGACATTTACGTGTCTACATTGCTTCATTCGAATTGATTTCCATGTATACCCCATTGCTTTATTTGTTTACTTTTTCACTTTTACTCTTTTTTTCTGTTTACCCTTTAAGCTTAAATTAATGGTTGTTAATTCTTAGAATTATAAGTAAACTCTAAATAGTAAATGACATGACCTGATATTTCATTTTAACTTCTTATAATGTTTATGTAATTTTCTTTCTCCACTGAAATTTTTTATCTTACCTAACCCTTAAATTTTTAAGATTAAAAGTAAAGATGAAAATAACAATAATACACTGAGAAATATTATTTTTATAAATTTACAGCTCAATATATTTTCTCAATTGTATACTTTTTACTTAATCTTTAGAACATACAAATTATAAAGCTTCTATGTATCTAGGATAACATTACTGTAGAAGTTTTCTATTTGATTTGTAACTCTACTGTCTACCTGACTGCAGAGATAGCTTTAACTCCAAATCTGAGTTCATCAACGGCAATTACCCCAAAATGAAACCCATACCCTCAATTTTTATTTGATCATCGTAGTTATTGTAGTTTAAAATAATATTCAAGTTTGTATCTCAATATATGAAGAGCACTACACCAATCTCTCCACTTTGATTCCAGATGCCTACACATTTCCCTACATTCTTCACCACTGCACATTCCTAGATCCCTCAGTTCCATATACTATTGATGATGTCTCAAGACAAAACCATTGGGATTTGTCTAATCATTTTCTTTAGATTCAGCAATGAGTGAGATCACCTAATATTTATCTTTCACATTGATTTATCACCTCATTTAGCAGAACATACTCCAATTTCATTCAAGTTGCAGTAAGCTGCAAAATTTTATCTTTTCTATATCTGAATATTATCTTTTGTGAGCAAATACCATAATTTCCTCATCCACTCACCTTTTGCTGGGTACCTGAGCTATTTCCTGATCTTGATTATCATAAATGTTTCTGTGATAAACATAGCTGCCCATAGGTCTTTTTCACCTTCAAACATTTTATGAGTTAAGACTACTATCACTAAGTCATTCTAAAGGTCAAACTAGAGCCATCGAAGAGGTCTCCCTTTTTACTCAGCCTAAATTAATCCTAAACAGGATGAATTCTGCATAAGTTTTGGAACTGTTCCTTTTCTTCCATGTATTTACTATTTTCGTTCTGGACCTTAGCTTTATGTTAACCTGTC
>PVKC010004396.1:0-35747 GCA_004027635.1 Crocidura indochinensis | reverse complement strand
GTTTTTGGGTCACACCCGGCAGTGCTCAGGGGTTACTCCTGGCTCCATGCTCAGAAATTGCTCCTGGCAGGCACAGGGGACCATATGGGGCACCGGGATTCGAACCGATGACCTTTTGCATGAAAGGCAAACGCCTTACCTCCATGCTATCTCCTGGGCCCTGTTTTTCTTTCTTAATTGTATTCAATGCTACAAAATTCCCTGATGAACAAATATGTTATTGATCACATAATTCTAATGTAATGTTACTAACTTCATAATTATGTGATGCAAAATGTAAAAATAATTTTATAAATAATGAGATACATTACATCAAACTTTTTAGATTTGTAACAATTTTGAGACTCAATTTAAATGTTTTAGCCTTTTTTTTTTTTTCTTTTTTGGTGTTTGGGCCACACCCAGTGATGCTCAGGGGTTAATTCTGGCTATTCACTCAGAAATTGCTCCTGGCTTGTGGGGACCATCTGGGATGCCTGGGATTGAACCTAGGTCTGTCCTGGGTCAGCAGCAAGCAATGCAAATGTCCCACCACTGTGCTATCGCTCCTGCCTCTAAATTCTTTAGTCTTCTGTGAGAACTATGGTGATTACTAGAGGGAAAGGGAATAAGGATGGCATTGAATCAAGGCATTCCCACAACCAATGTTGTCCTCCCTCCACCCCCGTTCCCAGCATGCATCCCATGTCCCCCTCCTTTGCTCACGGGGCTGCTAGTATAAGTGGTCCCCTCTGTATCTAGCTTGTTGTAGATTGGGTATCGATTCTGTTATCGTTGGTTTAGATTTGGTGTTTAAGTCTGATCATTTTTTATTTCTACTCAATATTCATACAACTGTTTGGTCTTGGTACTCTCCATAATTTCCCCCTCAATTTGTGAGGCAGAACAAGATGTTTCAAGTTATGTGGTTCTTTTTGGAGGAAAGAAAAAAAGAAAAGAAAAAGAGACAAAGAAAAGAAAAGAAAAGAAAACAAATGCCCATGGAATTCTTTTGAAAGATGCAGTTCTTAGGGCCAAACCAGTAGTTTAGCAGGTAGAGCATTTGCCTTACATGCGCCTGATGCAAGATCTATCCCCAGCATCCTATGTGGTTCCAAGCCTCACCAAAAATGATCTTTGAGCTCAGAACCAGGAGAAGCCCTGATCACTGCTGGTTGTGACTCTAGTTCCCTTTCCCCAAAAAAGAAATATGCTAGTCTGTTGTGTTTTTCTACTATAATGGGAAGGCTTAGTTTTAATATTTTATAGTTGATCTGGTTATAAATGACAACTTCTTATGTATTCATTTGTTGTCAAATATGTGGATTGTTCTCATGTCCTGGCTATTGGCACTGCAGTGAACATAGGTGTGCATATATATTTTCATGTGAGCATTTCTGTGTTCTTAGAGTAGATGCCAAGAAGTATATTTTCTGTGTTGTATGGAAACACTGTTCTTATAGAGAAATCTCATAGTTTTTCTGAGACTGAAACAGATGATATTCCTACCAACAATTAAAAAAGGTTCTTTTTGGGGGCAGCATACCTGGTGATGCTCAGGGATTACTCCTGATTCTGCACTCAGAAATTGCTCCAGGGGGACCATATGGGATACTGGGGTATTGAACCCCGGTCCATCCTAGTTAGTATGTGCAAGGCAAATGCCCTACTGCTTGTACCATCACTCTGGCCCCAGGTTCTTTTTTTTTTTTTTAATCACAACCCTGCCAACACTGCTGGATAACCCTGTACACACACACACACACACATACACACACACACATATATATATGTACATATACATATATATGTCCACTCACCACCCATAAGGAAATTTTGTTTTTGTTAAGTGTAGTTTTAAAAGAAATGTATTTTTGCATCAAAAACTTTAACTAACCATCATTAAATATTTGAATTTTTTTGTTGTTTCGGGACAACACCCAGCATACTCGGAGTTTACCCTTGACTGTTCTCAGGAATCATTTCTGGCAGTCTCAAGGGACCATATGGGATGCCAGGTATTGAACCTGGATCAGTTGTATGAAAGGCCCTTCCTGCTGTACTATCACTCCAGCCCCAATCATCTACTTTTTGATACTGTAACTAATTTGGACTTTAATTTGTCTTTTTGACCTTACTTAATTTCTCTTAACCTTAACCCTTAACCTTAACTCTCTTTTCCCTATAAAAGTATATTTATTATTTTTATGATAGTATTTACCATCAAATGAGGTGTACTAAAATGATGTTTACCAAATTTTATCTCTCCTGTTTTATAATTAATTTGTAGGTATTTTCTCATTCATGCAAAACTTATTTGATTCTGAGGATTTGCTGAGCACATACTATATTTATTTAACATAGAATATTTTGTGAGTACATTGATGATGGATAGTGCTACTCTTTGTTAGTGTTCCAGCTCTTGACTTAATGCTTTGAGGACATATTCCTCTTACTCATTTATGAGTCAAAACATAAAGAAAAACAACTATGTTAGGGTTATGTGATGTTTATGAATCACAGTGGAAAAAACAAAAATATTTAATTTAGGCATAATAGACTCAAAACCATCTACCCGAAGAATATTTTGAAAATACTTGTAACTTCTTCAGTAATTTTCCTGTATCTTCTCCTTTATTACCTGACGTTTTTAATATTAACTTCTCATTTAATTTTAAATGTTTATTTCACTTTAAATTGTAGCAATATAGTCATTTATTATTTTTACTTTCGGAAACATATATTTAATATTTGTGAAAAATATTAAATCAGATTCTAAGGATATTTTGGACATAATAAACATACATATCATTTTCTGGAGTGAAATAGTTTAAGTTTCTCAAAATTAGTTTTAACCTGTGCAACTAAATAAATTTAAGCCAAATTGGCTATCTTGTGCAATAGGGTTACTTTAAATTATTTTCTATATTTGTATGTATAAAGATGTGCATGCGTTATAGCAGACACCAATTTACAAACCATGCAGATATAATAATTTTATTATTGTTCCACACGTCTTTTGTTGTGGTTAGTTTAGAAGATTCCTATGTCACTATATAATTCTCACCACTTTAAAAACAAATACTGAATTTTACCCTTTTTCAAAATTAAGTTGGCTCTTTTTGATCTTTTACTTCCCTACATAGGATCTTAACATGAGTTTAATTTTAAAAATCTGATAAAATTTTAATTGACTTCTATATTAAAATATTGTTGATGGATCAAAGGTTATTTACTTAACTCCACTATATTTTCTCTATTTCCTGAATGATTATTTTTCCTCATCTGGGTTGAAGTCTGAGTTTTCGTCAGAATGTGATGCAAGGGAGATGAAACCTTAGTAAAAAGAAACTCTACTACATGTGGAGAAAAATGCAATCAGGCCAAGTGAATATAATGCTTCCTGTACCTCGTTGGCTCCCATAATGGGATAATTGCCCTTTGTAAGATCTTGTTATTTAAATTGTATTTTTAAATATTGATTACATTGAACATTTTTTACTATCAACCAGCATTTCATTCATAATTTCAGTTATCTGTTTCTACAGAAATTATACTATAAAATGTTTAATTCTATACTAACAAAGCAAATCTAATTGCAACATCATTTTCCTTTTAAGCCACACTCCGCAACTGTTGTCTTCTATTCTTCTTGGCATTGTTCTTGGTGTTGTATTTTTTCCCTTCGAGTATAATACCTAAACCTCTACTGTACTTAACAAATGTGCACAAAAATTTGAGTAAAATAACACTCTAATAAGGTAATTCTAATAAAGTAACTCTAATTTTATGCTTCAGATACTAGTTCCTTTCTATTCATTGATCTAGTACCCAGTATTTCAATGGCTAGACCAACAAGTATCTATATAAAGAATACTATGTAAACTAAAATATTGGTGCACTGTAACAACTTAACATTATTAGAGATTGACTAATTTATTCTGGCAGCAGGGTTAGATTAAAAAAAAAAAAGGCTGGAGAAGCCAGCGATAGCACTGCAGGAAGGCATTTGCCTTGCACGAGGCGAAGAGTTTTGATCCCCACCACATCCCAAATGGTCCCCCGAGCCCACCAGTAGTGATGCTTGAGTGCAGAACCAGGAGAAACCCTGAACACCAGGGGTGTGACCCCAAACCAAAACCAAACCAAGACAAAATAAGAAGGTTGAAAGTAGTCAAACTGTGGAAACGCTAACTATGAATAGTTGTGTGTATTCCAGAGGAAAGAATTTAGGCAGCATGAATTACATGTCCTAAAGTCAAAGAAATTTCTGCTCAAAAGGTTGTGAAATACTTATTCAGGATCTTAGAGTTTACAAAAGCGGGTGATAAGAACAAGTAATTGATTTACTAATATTGAGGGTTGAGGGATAAGGTTCTTTTTTGACAAGAGGAAGAGAACCCAATTACTACAATTGCCTCAAAATGAGAGAGCTAAAAATACACATTCCTCATATATATGTTTGAGGCCCTGAATTTGATATCCAACTTCATAAGACCTCCCGTGTATAGTCACAGGTAACCCTGGTGACCTTCAGCACTACTTCAGTATTGCAGGGTGGCTTTCAGCAATACCGGGCCTAAAGGCCTAAGCTTCAGTTAGGCCCTATTACTGGGAACAGACTGTGCCACTGGCCTCTTCTGGGAGACCTTACATAAACAAAGAAAAACTGCATGCCATATACTAATGTCATTTCACAAAAATACTGACTTCTAATGAGTGAAATTGGTCCTAGAACAAGAGAGCTCAGTTAAACCCTCTAGTGCAGGGATTCTCAACTTTTTAAATAGGGGGCCAGTTCACTGTCCCTCAGATCGTTGGAGGCCGGACTATAGTAAAAACAAAAACTATGAACAAATTCCTATGCACACTGCATATATCTTATTTTGAAGTGAAGAAACAAAATGGGAACAAATACAGTATGTGGCCTGTGGGTCATAGTTTGAGGACCACTGCTCTAGTGTATGCAGATTCATATCCCTGCATATCCCTGCAGAATCCTGGCTCTGCATTCAGGGATTACCCCTGGCTCTGCACTCAGGAATTACTCTTGATGGGAGTTTAAAAAAGAGATGTGGGAGATCAAACCCTGGTAGGTTGTATAGAAGGCAAGCCCTACCAGGTATACACAACCCCCCACAGGCTGTGTACATTTTTGCTTGGTCACTGAAGTTTGAATCTCATGTTTTCCATTTTATTGGTTTTGTGATTCCAATTATAGACACCACCAAAGTGTCTGAGGATCCTGCCCCTTTCCCTTTTTACCTCCCATACCTCTTTTCTTTTTTGGAGGGAATAGGGTGGGATGGGCTATACCCAGGGGTGTTTGGGCTTATTTCTGGTTCTGCACTCAGGAATCACTCCTGGTGGTGCTTGGGGGACTTAGCTAGTATTCTAAGTTTCTAAATTTTGCCACTGTGATGGTTTGTAAAGTATAGTTATAATATTGTTTTATTGTTATTGATGACTAACTAGTGTTATTTAGTTATTTTGGGGGGCAAACTTCACACTAATAAGTTTTCCTTAGCAGAAAGAGTCAATAGAATTTGCCTATACTCAGTTCAACAATATATAAGATTGTTGCTCCAAGAAAATAATTTTTGTTCATTTTTTGGGGGGGTCAGACCTGGTGATGCTCAGGGATTACTCATGGCTCTGCACTCAGAAATTGCTCCCGATTTGGGGGACCATATGGGACACTGGGGGATTGAACCACAATCCGTCCTAGGTTAGCACATGCAAGGCAAGCACTCTACCACTGGTGCCACTGCTCTGGCTCCAGTAACTAAACCTTTGAGAAATATACAAAATATTTATTGTAAATGACAGGTTTAGGGGCCCGGGAGATAGCATGGAGGTAACGCATTTGCCTTTCATGCATGCAAAAGGCATTGGTTAGAATCCCGGTGCCCCATATGGTCCCCCGTGCCTGCCAGGAGCAATTTCTGAGCATGGAGCCAGGAGTAACCCCTGAGCACTGCCGGGTGTGACCCAAAAACCAAAAAAAAAAAAAAAAAAAAAAAGACAGGTTTATAGCGAGATGCATTTTGTATAAATATGAAGCTGATTTTTGTTTGTTTGGAGTTCACTCCTGAGTGGTGCTCAGGGCTTACTCCTGAATCTAGGATAGCCCCTGTACTATCACTTTAGCTCTTAGTAGCTGATATTTTTGATAAATTATATGTCTAGTTCAACTGCCTATAAACCTCACCATCAGGTTCCTAAAAAAACACTCCATTTAATTTTCTGGAAACTGTTATATACTTTAGTTTCTTAACTTATGCTAGTTCCCTTACCTGAATTATTCCTTTCCTGATTTATGGATATACTTTACGTCTTAATTTTTTTTTATTATTTTATGTGGTAATTATGAAGGCCAAATCCACTCAGACTCATGCATATCTCAAATCTAATCCTGCTTCCTAATTCAGTGTCTTAGCTTAGACAAACATTATTTCTCAATTGGTAATGAGCTCCCAATTCTTCTCCTTGGCATGGTTCTATTACCCCTTTAATAGTTCCTTCAAAGACTTACTGTAATAACCTTTTTAAAATAGAGATGAAGTCCATATGCTGCTAAGAAATTGTCAATTGTTCTTACAAATCTTCCATGTCTCTTCATTGCCAAAAGGATTATTTACTTTCACTTAGTAGTTTATAATTATCTGTTCTCAATTACCTTTCAGAATTTTCTTCCACAAAAATCTATGTTATATATTTTTTCTCACAAATTACTTATTTCCTTGAACTCATATTATAGTGCATTGTTAGAATGTCACAATGGAATAGCACTATTATTATTATACTTGAAGGAATTTTCATATGCAATGAATGTGATCTTTATAGGAAAAGTTGTAAACTTATCATTGAGAATTTTTTGGTATCAGCTTGATGGCACTAAACTACTGGGAACAAAAACTGATGAAAAATAAAAGCTTTGAAAAATAAAGGAAGGTTGTGGCAAAGAAAACCTGTCCATGATCCTTTATCCTATCAAGAATTTTTAAAATGTATTTTGAAAACACAGACATAAATTAAATATACATTTCATTATCCTTTATGTATAATAATAATCATCATCATCATTATCATCATCATCTAAGGGACTTTTTGGTCCCTGTCATCATATCCTATAGTGGGCTGTGGAGCAGCTCATGGATGGAGAGGTAATGTTAGGAGAAATTGGGGTGTGTGGATCTTTGATGAAAGATTGATTTTCAAGGGGTTCTGAGTATGTTTTGCTTCATTCTGTTTTTTTTCCTGAAAAGGGGGTAGTAGCCAAATAAATCTGGAAATCTCTGATGCATAGCTAGAATTCAACAGATCATAACCATCTTTCTATAGTTCCTTTATTGGATTCAGCATAGTAAGGTAGCATAAGCTCTACTATGTTCAAAGTCAGATGCAAGAGCTGGAGAGGGAATACAGCAGTAAGGGACTGCCTTGTCTGCAGCCATCTTCTATTTGAAACCTGCCCCTCTGTACAGTGCCCTAACAGGGTCCTAAGAGTGATCTCTGAGAGCCTTAGGAGTAAGCCTTGAGCTCAACCACGTGTGATGTCCAAACAAATCAACAAAAAATTAGATTCAATTAACAATATCAACATTTTCTAACTTTATGATCTTGAATTTACTGAATCTCAATATTTCTCACTTATAAAATAAGAGTTAACATTTATTCCCTATATTAAGGAGATATATAACATTAGATGGAATATAATATATGTAGCAAGATTTAGAAATATTTATTTTAGATGGAATGACTTTTTCTCTCTCTAACTCTAAAACCTATATTTCCTTAGAGGATCTGGACTATCTCAATGAAAGGAATATCTTGATAAGACTAATGCATGATCAAACAAGGAAGTGAGGATATTTTAGGGCTTTGTGTTTTTTTTTTTCTAATTTCTTTCTTTTATGTTTGTTCCTTGTTAAAACAGTTTTGGCATGAATCATGATGGAATTGGGAACTCTTGTGGGACTAAAGGTCATGAAGCAGCAAAACTTATGGCAGCTCACATTACAGCAAACACCAATCCTTTTTCCTGGTCTGCCTGTAGCCGAGACTATATCACCAGCTTTCTAGAGTAAGTAATCTCTGGAGAGTGATGATGAATTGCTCCAGAAGTAAGCTACTGGTAGAAGTCTATCTGTGATGTTTCAAACTGTGTAATTTTTATAAGATCCAATGATGTCTAAGGCCATTTCCAAAAATGCTTTTATGTAACATTGTGGCAATCTCATACTTGGAAATTTACTGAAAACCTTTGAGAAACTGGAACTAAGACATATGTGGGGTTGAATGTGATACATCTTAGAAATGATGTTCAATAAGCTAGTAGTTGGAAGAGTTCAAATCTACATAATTTAGTAGATCATAGGCCAAATAATCATTTATTTTATTGCATTTCATTTTGTTAGTAAAAATAAAAACACTGAGTTATATATATTATATACATATATATATGTATATATATATACCTAAATATCTAGCAGTAACAGCAACAACAACAAAAGTAAGCACCCAGAAAAACAAAATTAGAAAATCAAAATTTGCCTTATGTATCAATAGACATCTTGGCTGAGGTTTAGAACCTTCTTTGCTTGTTCTTAAGGTGTATCCCAAGGGTCTAGTTATTTAAATGTGAAGAAGAATGCTGAGCTCAGGTACAACATGTCAGGAAAGCAGATGGTCTTTGAGCTCACCTGCATAGGGCCTCAGGATTAACTTAGAAAACAGATGCGCTCTCAGTTATGTAACTTGGGTATATTTTTTAACCTTTCTAACTTTAATGGCATCAATTGTTACATGAGTCTGGTGAAAATGCTTCCATAGTCACACTGCTATGCAGATAATTATATAGAATGCTACAATGGATATGAGATATTTGCTTGACTTTTATTTCAAAATAATATTGTGTTATTTCATTATCAATTACCTTAAAAAGTTTTATTTCTTTTGTTTCTTCGAGCAGAGATATGAAATATTGTGAAAAAGTCAGACATGAAGCATGACTTTGTTTTGGTCAAATTAATTTGATAATAGTACATTTTAAAATAATTTTTGTGGGCCTGGAGAGATAGCACAACAGCGTTTACCTTGCAAGCAGCCGATCTAGAACCAAAGGTGGTTGGTTCGAATCCCGGTGTCCCATATGGTTCCCCATGCCTGCCAGGAGCTATTTCTGAGCAGACAGCCAGGAGTAACCCCTGAGCACCGCTGGGTGTGGCCCAAAAAACAAAAACAAAAACAAAAAAAGAAGTGATTCCAGAAAGCAGAGTCAGAAGTAACCCCTGGGCATGACTGGGTCTGGCTCAAGAATAAGCAAACAAACAAACAAATAAAATAATTTTTGTTTTGCTCCACACATGGACATGCACAGGGGTTACTCCTGGCTCTGCATTCGGGAAACATTCCTGGTGGTTCTTGGGGAACCATATGCAATTCTGGAATTAAACCTATGTCAGCATCGTGAATGACAAGCACCCTACTCACTGTATTATTCACCAGCACCCTATAATGCAAATTTAAAAAATCAATTGTTATGTAGGGGAATATTTTATTTAAAATCATTTGATATTTTCTAATAGTCATATGGTAAAAATTATAATTACATGTTTTTAATTTTATTTTTTCTGAGTGGGCCAACCTAGCAATGTTTAGAGTTTTTTCCCAGATTTGCACTCAGGTATTACTCCTGGAAGGCTCAGGGGGTCATATGAGGTGCTTGGAATCAAACTCAGGTCAATTGCATGCAAGGCAAGCACCCAGTCTGCTATCTTTCCAGCTCCAAATTACATGTTTGTTTATTTTAAATCCTAAACCATAGATTCAAATTTTCAGTATACAATGCTTTGCTCAGAGATCAAACATAAATGTTTAAAGGGTCTCTCTTGCATTATCATATTATTCTATTGAAGAAATTAGAAATTTCAGGAGGCAGTTCCTCTGAATAATCATATTATAACCTAAAAGGTTTTTATTATAGTAATAGATAATTATAACACTACATTTTTAGTACTCAAACTGGATGAAGGACTATAAAAACAAAACACAGAACTTGTGGTAGTTTTAAACTCTTGGTGGTTTTATAACAAAAAAGCACCAACTATATCATTTTCCAAGATGTTTTTAATGAGATCATATTACCTAAATTGTTGAAGATCTGCTCTCCCCAGAAATCAAGCCAGATCTGGATTTCTCCCTGGACTTGGCTCTTTATTTTATAATGGAATCTGGATATCTGTCATCAGAAAGGCAAACTATATAACATACTCAGTGTTCATGTGTGTTTTTTTAAGATTTTCCTCTTTTCTATCTAGCTACTACGTTTTAATTTTTTTTTTTTTTTGGATTTTGGGCCACACTCGGTGATGCTCAGAGGTTACTCCTAGCTATGCGCTCAGAAGTCGCTCCTGGCTTGGGGGACCATATGGGAAACTGGGGGATCGAACCGTGGTCCGTCCTAGGCTAGCACAGGCAAGGTAGACACCTTACCTCCAGCGCCACCACCCGGCTCCCTACGTTTTAAATTTAAATTGCACAATTTAATTTATTAGGACTGTTTTTATCTCAAATACAAGGAACAAATATGATCTCTATCCAAGCCATATCTACTTGAATCGATGTTAAGGTTGTATAACACCATGTTTTTAGATTGCTTAATTCTCTAAAGGGAATCACTAAACTGATGATAAAATATTCTTAAGAAATCCTTACTGGTTTGATTGAAGATGTAAAATTATTAATAGCTACAATGTAGCATTCTATTGAGTAGATGAAAAAGAATCAACCCAAAAAATAAGATCTTATTTAAGACTTATTTCCTTGTTGCTATTTTGTATGTATGTGTGGTTAGTGCTGATTAGGTTCTACTAGATTATTCTGTATATTAAGAATATTTCTGGGGCCCGGGAGATAGCATGGAGGTAAGGTGTTTGACTTTCATGCAAAAGGTCATCGGTTCGAATCCCGGTGCCCCATATGGTCCCCCGTGCCTGTCAGGAGCAATTTCTGAGCATGGAGCCAGGAGTAACCCCTGAACACTGCCGGGTGTGACCCAAAAACCAAAAAAAAAAAATATTTCTCTTTGTAACCTTATAAATGCCCAAAAATGTTAAAGCCATTAGTAAAATAGATGCAAGAGAAAGATTTGAGAAGAATTGTTCCTCTCTCTACTTTAATAAATTAACTAAATGACTTGATTGTAATCTGATCAAGAAATAGTTTTTTTTAAACAAAATACTTTAAAAAGATCCATTCAGTGACACCTTAAGAACATGATAGTAAACTTGAATTTCTCTATTCCCTTTTATTAATGAAGTAAACTTAATTGCTTTAACAGCTACATGCAATATTTGAAAAATCCAGTGATTTTTGACCAGGGACTATTTTACGTTAATGTTTTATAGTTGGCTCAAAAAGACTCATAATATCCTATTTTCTTTTCTTTTCTCAAGAAAAGTCTTGAAAGGTGATTTGTTTAGAAACTGCAGCTCAGTCAATAAAATGCATACCTTTCTTTATTTAGTGACTTATATGCCAAGGATGTTGGTGGATTTTAACAATGAGTTTTCTATGACTGATAGAGATTCACTATTCACTATGTTCAACTGAAAACAATTTCATGGCTTTGAAAATGCCAGTAGACTTTTTTTTTAAGTAGTCTCTCATGTCATTCTGAAACACTAAGTACTATCGATCAATCAGGAGGTGGTTTTACCAACTCCCAATATTTTTTTTCAGATTTCTTAAACTCGGTGATTCAATAAGTGGTTCATGAATCGCCCAGAAGCCGTCCTGATTAAATAATAGAGAACCCATTTCCGTTAAAATGGACGTGTTATGCCAGCTTCTGATGTTTTCGACGACGGCTTTGCAGGTAGTGTCCTTCCTATCTGCCTGCGGGACTTTATTTATTTACTTACTTAGAAAACAGGGAAAGCATAAACCTGGTTTGATGGCTCAAACTCATTGATAAACATGGGCTAATTTACCAGGCAATGTCAGGCAGGCAGAAATCATGTAGGCCCAGTTTTTATACATGTTCTACCACTTATAGTGGCAGACAGAATAATTTCACTTAACTTGCAAAAATTCAGGGGTCTTTCTGAATCCATCTTGTTCTATCTAAAATAGAATTTAAATTCTGTTAAAATCTTTGACCTGTCAAAGATCCAGAACAAAAATTTCCAACAGTTCCAAATTAAATATAGGCTAGACATTTTCCATATTCCAGAAAGAATGAAAGCTGAAGAAGAAGCAATTTATGGCAGAAAGCAAACTTAGGAAGAAAGGTTACTGTGGAGTTAGAGGAGAAGTAAACTAAACTGAACAAGATTGTCAAAGCATTTTTTTCTATAGCAATTACCTTGAAGAGAAATATCAATAATCCTTGATGGAGAACAGTTTTTTTTTTAAAAGGTACCTCTTCTTTACATGGAGTCTAAGAAACAACTTGGCAAAACAGGTGTCTCTTCTTTCCACTTATCTGATAATTAGAAAGACTTTAGCCCATAAATATCATTAACAAATATTCTTACCTCTAAAGAGAATGAAGCCAAACTAAATAAAACATTTTAAGTACAATATGTATTGGAAGCTCAAGTTCTGTTATAATCAAACACCCAGTTAAACAGAAAACTAGAGAGGTCTGACTTCACAGTAACTGACTTGGGAGATAATGTATTGTAATCTTGTGAAGATTGCTAGGTCAATTATGAGACCATTGTAGAAAATACAATTGATTCACCACAGATTATACAAATAAATTGCTTTTTCATAAATTATATATTTTTACAAATTTGTGGACAAAGAAAAGAATGACATTACCTATTAACTTTTTGTTGTTAAGAGACTTTTAAGATATGTGCTTAATATAAAGACATGTAAAGCTTATTTTATCTATGTGGAAAGATTTCAAAATAAATTAAATTTTGTTTTCTTTTTGGTAGAAATACTGTGGTACTCAGGGCTTACTCCTGACACTGTGCTTAGGGATTACACTTGGTTTTGGGGATGGAACCTGGGTGCTGGCTATATGCAGGGCAAGCACTCTACCAGCTGTACTTTTGCCCTAGACTGAAGCATGGAAAGATATTAGAAGATTATATTTTAGATTATTTTAGATGTATAAAAATATATAGAAAGAATAATTATTTTAGATTGAATTACTATGCTGTTGAGTGAAGCTTTATACTTACAGTATAATAAACATAAAATATTAGTTTGAAATGGCAGTTAGAAGTATATTCTCATGTGCCTGGAAACAAAACCAAGAGTACATATTTTCCATAGGGGTCTGTAAATTATAGTTGAAGATTCAACTCTGGCTCCTGTTCCTATTTTCAAGGCTAATTTTGAGCCATGTAAATGAATTTCTCTAAATTAGAATACATAAAATATGACTGTGCTTTCATGCTGCAAGGGAATCTGGAAATGTGAATGAATATATTTTTATTACTAAGAACTTTAAAATGAAGTTAATGCTTTTTTTTTTTCAGTTTTTGCTCTATCTTGAAAGTTTAAACTTAAGTAGAGCCTATAACTTAAATTATCTATACTCTAGATATTATTAAGCTATTAATAGAGAAATACATGCATCAAGAGAAATATAATTCTACCTGTTTGTTTGCTCTTGGGCTACATTGAATGGTACTCAAGGCTTACTGCTGACTGTATGCTCAGGGATCACTCCTGGCAAGGCTGAGCCAGGGTGCCCAGGATTGAACCTGGGCTGACTATATATAAACAAAGCAATTTATCTGTTGTACTACCCTTCAACCCCTAATTCTCTTTATATGCATATATATACATATATAGTTTTGTTCTGGCCAAATATATATATGCTTAATAATAAAAGTTATAAAAAGGACCTCTTAGGTGGAATCTATCAATAGTGTCCTTTATGTCATTAATTAATAGTAATATTTATGTTTTATAAATGGAAAAATGTAATTATGACACCAAAGAACAAGCCATATATGTTAAAATTGTATTTGTTGAGACAATTTAGGAGGATTTATATAAATATAACTAATATTATTTCTATATATTTTTATTAGTAACAATATAACAGTATAAAGTTATTTGGTTATATCAGTTAGCTAAAATCCTAAATAAAATACTCATAATTGTCATTTAGTTAAAAGAAGAAAATGACAAAATCAGAATCTCATGTTTAAAAAAAGAAAAATAATTTGTACCACACTTAATACTTTAAGTGAAAAAATAAAGTGCAAAATAATGACCCCTCTTATATAGAGAAGATGAATAGGAAGATAAATATTTGGGAGGCAAAGCAATAATTATTATGATAAAATTTAGAATAGTAATAATAGTTAAAATATCAGGATATTAACTTATTTGTTGGAAATAAAGGGCATTTGTTGGAAATAAAGCACTTTGGAATTTTCTAAGAAAAAAAATGGGGGAAATAGGGGTTGGAGTAATAGCACAGAGAGTAGGGCGTTTACCTTGCATACTGCTGACCTGGAACTGATCATTGATGATCCTCAACATTCCATATAGTCCCCCAAGCCTGCCAGGAGTGATTTCTGAGTGCAGAACCAGGAGTGAACTCTGATCACCACCATGTATAGCCCACCCCCAAAAATGGGGAAAATATTTTTAGGGTTAAGTATGCATTTTTCAGATTGATTTCCTTTACTTCCTATACCTATATTTGTAATACTTAATATAAGTATTTCAAAGGCACAGAAATTCTAGGATTATTTTTTCTAAGACTTTCTCCTAATAATTGTTTGCTATATATTTAACTTAATTTATAACAGAAAAAAGATAAAGTTTTAAAATACATGTATTTATTGTTACATAGTCCTCAAAATTCAAAATAGAAAACAATTCTACCTTCCAAAATACTCAGGTTTAATTTTATGCAGCAGATATCATTTATAGTAGGAAAATGTGTAGTTCATGTTCTCTTAAAAATGTAGTAGCATTATGGGGCAGGAGCGATAGTACAGTGATAGGGCATTTGCCTTGCATGCAGCTGACCCAGGACAGACCTGGGATTGATTCCCCAGCCTCTCATATGGTCCCCCGAGCCAGGAGCAATTTCTGAGCTCATAGTCAGAAGTAACCCCTGACCATGATCGGATGTGGACCAAATCCAAAAAACAAACAAACAAGAAAAGTGGTAGCATTTTAAATCAACTTTGCAGAAACAATTAATAGTGAAGACACCAGACTTGCAAGTATTGGTCAGTTATATAAATAGAATAAAACCCATTCCAAAAGGCCCTCACTAAAGCCATATTAATAAATATGCTTTTATTTTTTAAAAAATCTAGACAATGTTTTTGCTTACATACTTTTGTTCTGATGTTATTTTCTTCTTCTGTAAAAATATACTGGAAAATAAAACCAAGACATATCTAGGTTTTTAATTAGACAACGTTAATAAAAAGTAATAGATGCTTCCAAGGAGCTGAAACAAAGTCTACGTTTGGAATAAACTCTCTTGGGAGAACTTAGCTACAGGTGACCACAGTGAATGGAATTCTTTGTTGTCTGGGTACCCTTGCAATGACCATCTGATTTGGTGCTTTTTAAGTACATGAACTTTGAGAACAAGAACTTTAAATGAAGTAATTATTCTTGCTTCCACCTGGGTTAAGCAAAATTTCAGTCTGCTATTAGGAAAGCGTTTTCCCCTTAGGGTATCTATTCTTAAACACTTTTTAGGGGATCCACATAGTGTTTCCTCTAAGTTTTAGATTCATTTTCTGTGTTCTGACAAGAATTTATATATAATAATATTTCACTGATTTTGAGTTGTGGTCACTTAAACAATTATGTTCATCATTCCTTTTTAAAGCTATTTGTTGCCAACATTGTTAGTTATACAGTTCTTCTATATAATTATTTCAGTACAGTTTTTATTTTTAATTTATAACAATTTATAGTAGTACTTGATATTTAATTTTTTCTTATTAAATTTAATTCATAAAAATTTCATAGTGTTGTAAAGGTGAAATTGATATACTAGAAGAAAAATGAAGAATTTAAACTACTGAATTGATCATCTCATGATCATACCATATTACCAAAATAAATTGTCTTCTATGATTGTTTTTCAAGTTTGATCACTTTATCATTAACCTTAATGTAAAATTGTAGATTTACTAGTAAAGTTGCTTTTGTGCAAGTGTGTATACTCCTATAGATTATGTATATTTGGCATTAATAAAATAAAATAACTTGCTATTTTAAAAATTCACCTAAAATAATTCACTTACTAAGGATACATTAATTATTTAAAAGTTTAATAAAATGAAAGTTGAAAGTAGAAAGATGAGATTACTGGGTGAAACAATTACCTTTATTAGTTAAATACCTTGAGCAGTGACAAGTGAAATTATAATTTGTCATTTGAAGAGTTCATCTGTAGTATTGTCACATTTGATATATGATCTAAGTATTTTTATTAAACATTAATGAAGAGGAACATAAAAGAAAGGGATATGTAGAAGAAAGTATTCTATGTATTCCTGGGTCTTTGAATTTATTACTATACACACAGTATGGTTCAATTTTTAAGAGAAGTGAAAATACATGTGTTTTTGTTTTTTCTTTGCTAGGGGTTGAACCTAGGGCTTCACATATATGGAGTATACACTTCACCACTGAGTTACCTCCCCAATCTCACAAGCATGCATCTTTTTATATAGATAATTAACTGACATTTCAGAATATGTTAAAATTTAAGTGACTGTGACCCTCACTTTTATGCATGATTCCTAGTTATCTATAAATGAAAATGTGTACTGTTCTAAATAATAGTTGAGAAACTTCTACTTGTGAAATTATTTTCCTTTGGCAAAGTGAATGGAAAAGATTTGGGGAAAAAATACAAGGGCTGGCACTATTGACAGGAATGTTGGAAAAAATTTTTTAATGTTGGCATAGGAATTCTTTAAAAATTCTAACTTATTCACATGTGAAATGAAAGTAAAAAAGCATCTGTCCTATTTTATGCACACGGACTAAATAAAAGTGAACAATTATATTTAGCAAAGTGTAGAGCTCTTTAAACTGAGGTATTCTGTCTGGCTTTTGGCGATCTTTATGTTATTTGTTCCACTGAATTAAAATATTATGTTTGAGTGCAAGCATACTTTGAAAAGCAGAAATTATAGAGAAAAGAGAACATTCTCTTTTCCAACTCTGATGACCCTAGATGAAATATGAAATTTCTGAGAGACTAAACACTTTTAATATACTTGAGAGGAGAACTTTGGCTCTTGGCCTCATCTGTCATTCAGTCCATTTATTATTGAAATATTTCAAGAACTTTTGGACACATTTTACCACAGTGTCTATTGTTCTGTCCAAGGTGGAAGCATATAGATTAAGTCTTTAAGTATTGTAACCATGGTTCTTTTAATTTTCCACATTTTATGTTTTTAATTCTACAAGCAGATGTGAGTGTATTTTCATTGAAAACAATCAAGAAGCTTAGAGCAACTGAAATTCTGTTTTGAAGGCTTCAAAATTTAATTTAAATTAGTGTTATAAAGGCCAACATGACTTTGTAAGATTGTTGCTTAAGATGCATCTTGCTGTCTTAATGCTGAAACAGACAACAACAACACTATTGGAGCTTTTATTTTCAGTAAATATATTCTATTTTGTCATGGAAATTTTTGCTAGAATGTATTGTTTTTCATTCATTGCTATGAAAAATAACTCAACACATGGTTTCATAATTGTGATTGAAATAGTTCATAGTGTACCTAATTTCCTTTGATCCTTTATGTTGAACAGTTCAGGCCGTGGTACTTGCCTTGATAATGAGCCTCCCAAGCGTGACTTTCTTTATCCAGCTGTGGCCCCAGGTCAGGTGTACGATGCAGATGAGCAATGTCGTTTCCAGTATGGAGCAACATCCCGCCAATGTAAATATGGGGTAAGAAGTCTGAATCCTTATTATGTTTGCTCCCTTATATATTTTTTCTGATATACACGTGTTAAACGAAAATTTTGATGAATTTATTTACTTCTTATAACATTAATACAAATATTGTCTTTTTGGAAATTCACTTTTTTCTGATAAAATTTGAATACTATTTATGTCTAAATGAGTAATCATAAAAGTAACTAAGTTTTAAAAGTTATTCATGAAGTATTATTAAAATTTTAATATTTTAATGCAGTTATTCTTTAAGTTTTGCATTTATAATTCCAGTTTTTTGATTATCTTTGAAGTAGTATACTTTTGAAATCTTTTTCTGGTGCCCCTTAGAAAAATCCCAACCTACTTTCTGGTATCCCAAGTATTGAGTTAATGGGATTTTTTATATTGATTAGGATCTAACTTTAACTCCTACTTGCTAATACTGAGGTATTTCAAGCAGCTTTATCCACTTCCTGCTTTTTAATATGATCATCTGGGAACAAGATGACAGTAGCCTAAACACTGAAAGAAGGAAAATGAATGATATTTTAAAGAAGTAGAGTGAGATCATATTGGTGCTTTGTGTCTCCCTTAAAGAATTTCAGTATTGGCCAGAGTGATAGTACAGTGGGTAGAGAGAGCTCTTGCTTTGCAGGCAGCTCAGCCAGATTCTATCCCTAGCATCCCAATGGTCCCAAGAGCCCACCAGGAAGGACCCCTGAGTAAAGAGCCAGGAGTAAGTAGTGAGTCTAGTCAGGTGTGGCCCTAAACCAAATAAACAAACAAAAAGTCTCAGTGTTTAGGGTTCCAGAAAGATAGTACAAAGGATTGTACTTCTTTGTTAGGTGCTAGACCAGATGTCCATATTTATTATGCAGCATGTCCCGTGAGCACTCCTGGGAGTAATCTCTGAGCACTACTAGATATGGCTTCTCAAATAAAACAAAACAAAACAGAACATGAAGCGTCAATGTCCATATCAGAGGGATTATAAAAGAATCTAAAGTTTCATAGAGATATTTTAATTTTTGTGTAGATTAGGTACATAACATAAATACGTGAAAAAATTGGATTTTAAATTATGAGATGTTTTAAAAATATCGACTTAAGTTTTTTAATTTTTTGGGGAGTTGTTTTTGGGTTTTGGGGTTATACCCGGCAGCACTCAGGGGTTACTCCTGGCTCTACACTTAGAAATCGCTCCTAGGAGGCTCAGCAGACCATATGAGATGCAGAAATTCGAACCACCTTCCTTCTGCATGCAAGGCAAACGCCTTAACTCCATGCTATCTCTCCAGCCCCTGACTTGTTAAGTTTAAAGACATTTTCTGTTTTTATAAAAATGATGCTTGAACGCCTTGTTTTAAAATAATAACAGGATTAAATTTTAAGGTAGGTAGAATTAAACAATATACCAATTAAATGTACCAATTATTCCTATTAGAACAGTACAAAGAAAATGATTTTTTTAATTCTCCCTTTTGATGAGACATGGTAAGTGTTAGGCACATTTTGTATACTCAATTTAAAGATCAGGTACAGGGTGGAGAGATAGCACAGCAGTAGAGAGTTTGCCTTGCATGCAGCCAATCCAGGATGGATGGTGGTTCGAATCTTGGCATCCCACATGGTCCCCTGAGCCTGGCAAGAGCAATTTCTGAGCGCAGAGCCAGGAGTAACCCCTGAGTGCCACTGGGTGTGGCCCCACAACCAAAAATAAATAAATTAATTAAAAGATAATATACAATTGTCTAGTTATTTAGAGTCTAGGTTTTTTGGGGGCCCTACTACACCCCATGGTACTCAGGTTATTTCTGACTTTGTACTCAGGAATAACTCCTGCTCGATCATATGGGATACTGTGGTTGAATGGGCTGGGGGTTGAACCTATCTGCTCTACTATCACTTTAGCCCAAAGTATAGCTTCTTAAGCTATGGGTCATACTCCCAAATGATATCACATAACCAAATGTGGTGGTTACAAAATATCGTAAAATAAAATCATTTTAAAATAAACTTGTTTTGAATTAAATTTTTTCATGATGCACTTTAAATAGGTTTTGGAAGAGGAAGGGTTAAGCCCATATTGCTGTGCTCAAAACTTACTTCTGGCTCTGTGCTTGGGGATCATTCCAGGTGGTGCTTGGGAAACACTACTTGACATAATAGTGTGATATAATTGTGATGATTTATAGGTTTTGGTGTGTAATTTTTTATGTATATGTACCATAAACATATATAGTACCCTTTTCTTAATTCAAATTGTTTTTTAAATTTAAACTATCTTGTAATTTATTGTAAATGAGAGAACTAAAATCATAGACTGTAATATACCGCCTTTTAGATAAATAAAATATAAATAGGTTGAAATTCATGAGTTATATTTTTATCAGTATAGGAACAGGTTAATAAAATGAGAATAGAAAATATAATTGTAGGAGACACATTAAATTAATTTCATTGGATGAAATTTGTTTCTAAATATATTGCTTTTTAAAAAAAGTTTTTTTTTGCTTTGTTTTATTTTTATTTTGGGACCGTAGTTATTGTTTCATTGTTGTCTTTATTGGTGTGGTACTTTTCAGGGTTTTTTTGTTTGTTTGATTTTTTTGTATTGTTAGATTTTCTTTCTTTTTCCCTTTCTTCTCTTAAATTGATATTTATAGCCTTTAGAAGGATTCCTCCCATTTTTTGCTTGCTTGATTTTTGCCCCCCCCCTTTTTTTCTTTCCTTCAAACAGAACTGCATAACTTGAACCATCTTTCTGCCTCATAGATTGAGGGAGAAATAATGGAGGGTGCCAAGACCAAACAGTCATATATGAACATTGAGTAGAAATAAAAAATGATCAGACATAAACACCAAATCCAAAGCCAATGACAAGAGAATTGATACTCAATCTACAACAAGCTAGATACAGAGGGGACTACTTATGCTAACACCCAGGGGGCAAAAGAGGGAGATATAGGATGCATGCTGGGAACATGGGTAGAGGGAGGAAAAGGCATTCCCACCGAATGCCCCTGATTCTATGTTACTATGTACCTAAAATATTATGGTGAAAGATTTGTAATCTACTCTGGCAAAAATAAAAAAATTATTTTTAAAAAATTACTCATTTCTTTGTTTGGGTCACACCTGTTGGTGCTCAGGGGCGACTCCCAGTTTTGTGATCAGAGATCATTCAAGGTCATTCCTGGAGACCATGTGATGCTGGATATCATACCTGAGCTTCCTGTATGCAGAGCAACCATCCAGTTCATTGAAATATATCTCTGGTCCTCTAAATATCTTCTTTAATTTTTTTCCCCAATCATTTTTGCAAGAGAGGTTATCACCAGAATTTTCTCAAGTTTATTTTAGGATCCTGAAGCCTCAGGTATATCAAAATTTGTATTTTCAATTAGAGTTTTCTTTTCTTTATACTAAAAAAATCATACTAAAAATTCTTCTAAGTAAGATGCAAGCACAGACAGTTATTTCACACATAGTTATTTTGAACAACTTTTAGCATATTAATAGGCTTCAATGGAGACATTAATGTACCCTGGATGAAAATATAACACTCAAATGAAGACATTTTCCTTTGTACAAAATGTTTCTGTGACAGTGTAAAGGTGAAAGTTAACAAAAATCATTTTATAATAATATTTTTAAATTAATGTTGGTCAGATTTCTAATATTGTTGTCAAACAACATGTACAAAACTTACCGGTGCTATCAATACATATTGCTCTTATGTTTTAAACAAAAAATATTGAAAATTGCAAAATTCATATGGACCCACAAAAGAATACTAGTATCTATTACAGTTTGTACATGATCTAAAGCAATATTTTTTTCTAATTTCAAAATATGTTACAAAGCTATGGTAATCAAAGTAGTATGGTATTGGCATGAAAGTGGTCATCTAGACTTAATTGAAGACTCAAAAGTAAAGTTGATAATAATGCAACTAACTTTTGATAATAAAAATGCAACTGATCTTTGGCTGAAATACTATGAATATACAAGAGAAAAGATTGTTTCATGGTAAATTATATTGGGAAAATGGGGGAGCCATACTCAAAAGAATGAGTTGGACATTTATCTTATACTTCTTTAAATAAAAATTTAAACTGAATTTAAATGCAAGATACCAAAGTATAAAAGATGTTAAAGGAAGGAAGGAAGAAAGGATATTTGCTATTGAGTTGCTATATATATTTATATATTTAGAGACCAACTATTTTAAGATAATACTTTAAATATTTTCTTCCACTCAGCAGGTTCCTATTGCATTTTTCTGCTATGTAGGAGCTTTTTAGCATGATAGTTCCACTTTTCTATTTTTCTTTTTTATTGTTTGCACTTTTGGTGTCATATTCAGAGAATGATTATCAATACCATGTCACAAATTTATTTTGTTTTGCTTTCGTTTTTGGGTCTCACCCAGTGGCACTCAGGAGTTACTCCTGACTCTGCACTCAAAAAGCTCCTAGCAGGTGTGGGGAACCATATGGGATGCCCAGAATCGATCTACTGTCAGTCCTGGGTTGGCTGCGTGCAAGGCAAACGCCTTATCACTGTGCTATTGCTCCAGCCTCATGTCAACAAATTCTATCATTTATTATCCTTCCTTCCTTCCTTCCTTCCTTCCTTCCTTCCTTCCTTCCTTCCTTCCTTCCTTCCTTCCTTCCTTCCTTCCTTCCTTCCTTCCTTCCTTCCATTTCTAACTGTTCTTAAAATTTTCCTTACTATTAATGTAGTTAATAGCCTCACAATAAAAGGTCAGGAAATGCTGACTGACTAAATGGGTCAGAATCTAGTGATGAGATAGTGGGGAGAGGAACTTTGGAGTGACGTGTTTAAAGAACTGAGAGAAAGCCAGAGTAACTGAGCTCCAGTAGCAAGTGTCAGCTAATTGAGACGAGAGAATAGGGTTGGGAATCTAAACCTGATGGGCTCTGTTAAGAGTTCTAGGTTTTTATCTTTGGAACAATGGGAAATGAATGAGATCAAGAGATCTTTTTTGTTTGTTTGTTTGTTTTTATTTTGGGAGGGTCACTTTAGGGATTACTCTTGGCTCTATGCTCTGAAATCACTCCTGGCAGACTCGGGGACCATATGGGATGTCGGGATTTGAACCACTGTTCTGCATGTGAGGCAAACACCCTACCTCCATGCTATCTCTCTGGCCCCAAACATGGCTCTTTTTTTTTTTTTTTTTTTGCTTTTTTTGTTTTTGGGTCACATCCGGCAGAGCTCAGGGGTCACTCCTGACTCCACGCTCAGAAATCTCTCCTGGCACGCTTGGGGGACCATATAAGATGCCGGGATTCAAACCAATGACCTTCTGCATGATAGGCAAACGCTCTACCTCCATGCTATATCTCTCTGGCCCCGAGATTAAGAGATCTTGATATGAAGGAGATCACAGAATTTCTAAATTTTATTATAATTTTGGAAATACATTTAAGTTGTCACTCTGAATGAACTATATTAAAATCATGAACTTTTTGAAAAATTATCTTGTTTCCTTTTTTTCTTTATCCCTTATCCTCCAAATGCCATACATAGAGTACTAACGCTTCTCTCTGCTTTGCAGCAATGCCCTTACTTTTCCAAGTAAATGTAAATTTATTTTTTATTCCAGAGAATACAATATCCTAAGTTTTTTTTGTTTTTGTTTTTGTTTTTGGGTCATACCCGACAATGCTCAGGGGTTACTCCTGGCTCTATGCTCAGAAATTGCTCCTGGCAGGCTCAAGGGAACATATGGGATGCCGGGATTTGAACCACCAACCTTCTGCATGTGAGGCAAACACCTTACTTCCATGCTATCTCTCCTGCCCCACAATATCCTAACTTTGAGATGATATAAAATTCTTCTGTTTGTTTTTTCTGGCTTTAACAAAATCTTATACTTAAATATTTGTAAACTATAACACCCATACAGAAATGTATGAGTACATAAAACACAATTTAACAAAAAGTTACATAGTAAACAACCAGGACCTTATTGCTCAGGTCAGTTCTGCATCCTGAAAGCATTTCAGAAGCAAACCCAGCAATTATCCCCTCCCTTGTTGCCCAATCAATCTAGGATTTCTCAGGGGAGGTGTGTAAAGTGACTTGAAGGGCTGTGCCAGGGTCTTCTGGAATGCTCTCAGTGTGCCAAAGCTGACCTCAGCGGTAGCTTCATGGTTTGGTTTATTTTTTTCCCAAGCAGAGGATTAAATGAAAGCCAGAAAAACAAACAAGTATTGTTATGAAAAAAAATTTCAATCTTAAGTGCTTTGAATCTGTTTTTATATAGAAGCATGTGGACTTCATAACTTTGACTTCAGGACTGCAGAATTCTGGTGCATTGTGTAAATAGAACATAAAAAAAGACATAGCTTGGAAACTACAAGGCATTAATTTTTATTGATTTATTACTAGTCAATAATATTGAGAGTTTTAGTTTAACACCTTTGCATATCAATGGATTCCGCATGCTCACTACCTGAATTCCAGAACCATTTCACAGCCTTAGGAATTCTGAACCTATTCCTCTACCTCCCTCATTTCCACTGAGTTTAGGAGTTAGTTTTGCTAATTTTTGTAGTTTATTTGCTATACTTATTTATATCCATACATGAACAAAACTATTCCATAATTGTCTTTCAGTTTCTTATTTCACTAAGTGCAATTACCTTAAGTTTCACCCATTTTTTGTTGAAAAGACATGATTTCATCTTCTATTTCAAAAGAAAATATTCAATTGAATATATATACCACAATTTCTTTGTCCAGTCATCTGTCAAAGGCTACTTAGTTTGATTCTATGTTTTCACTGTTGTGAATAACTTTGCTATGAACGTGGGCATAAATTTTTTTTTCGATTTTTGGGTCACACCTGGCAGTGCTCCAGGGCTACTCCTAGCTCTATGCTCTGAAATCGCACCCTGCAGGCTCAGGAAACCATATGGAATGCCGAGATTTGAACCACTGTCCTGAAATGCAAGGCAAACGCCCTATTGCTGTGCTATCGCTCTGGCCCCGCGTAAAATATTTTAAAAAGTGTCTTCATAGTCTTTAGATAAATTCCTAGGAAAGGTATTGCTAGTTCCCTTGTTATTATTTCTTAAGGAATATTCATAAGGCTTTCCAGGGAAACTGCACCAATTGACATTTACCCCCAACAGTGTGCAGGATTCTTCTCCACATCCATGCCAATATCTGTTGTTATCTTTTTGATATGGATAAATCTTACTGGTATAAATTTCATGTCATTACATGACATTTACATAAATGCAATGATTTACATAAATGGCATTACATGTCATTGTTGTTTTGATTTGCATTTTTCTTATATCGAGAATATTAAACACTTTTATGTGATTAATTTTTCATCTTTACAAAATAAATGAATTTGTGGCAAGAGTTTTATGCTACTTAAAAACTATTCAATTTTTTAAAGTTTTTAATATATCTTAGATAAGTGATTATTGATAGAATAATCTAAACATGATAAAATATGTCATATTTATTTCATACTTCATGCAGTGAGGTATTTTAGGATTCAGTATTAGAAATTATAAAGCAAAGGAAATATATATTTGTATACAAAAATTGTCTTTTATAAATTTATAGTAAAAACAATAACAGCATACATGTTTAGTCAATTCTACTAAAATCTGTAATCTAAGAAATATAACCTGTAGATGAATTTAATAACAAGATTGAGAAATTAGAATAAATATAGCAAACATCATGTTATTTTTATAACATGTTTTTAAATATACTAGTCATGCCATTAAACTATAGCTATCTAAAGTATAGAGCTTTTTAAATCAAGGTAACCTGCTGAAGATAAGACAGTGAATTTCTTATTCAGGGTATCCTTTCCATGGAGAGTATTTAATAAAGACTGACATTTGACTTCTCAGACTCAAGTTTTTGATGTTTCCATGTTTAATTCTTTTGTTTGTTCTTTTTCACCAGCAATTAAGCAAGATTCAAGTCATTATTGCATTCCATTTAAGAATCATTCTAATAAAAAGAGTTTATTAGTCTTTTTTGTGGATTGTTGGCTACCTATACAACTTTTGAAAAAGAGATACAGATAACTTGGGAGAGGATAATAATGAAATACTTAAAAGTACTTATAAGGGAAGTTTAAAGAAATTGAGTTTGAGTAGTCTGTAAAAAATGGAAGCTAAATCTTGGCTTCAAAATCGCTTCAGGCTTTGAAAATTTTATTATAGTTTGCGTGCTGGCTACACATTGTTCTCTTTCTCTACATGAGCATCAAAAAAGTAGTGGTCTTAATTTTTACAGCTGGAAGGTTGTAGATTAGATAGTAGGAAGAATTAAGCTATTAAATATTAAAACATTACACTGAGGGAGGTTGTAGACTCACTTTCCTAGTAGATCTTGAGGTAGTATAACTACTTTACACTGTGACTGCATTTGAATTTAGTGAATAAAAGGCCTTGAAATTATTTTACCATCTCACTATGTTCTGGAGTGCAAACATACCTTTATCAGGTTGATAAGATATCAACTTGATAAGAAGTTGAGGCATCATTTTTTTCTTAAATTTTAAAATCAATTGTAGGCACACAATCACTTGTCTCTATAGATCAGTATTTTTTCTCTCGGGTTTGCCGTTTTAGAAGTATATTTTAAAACCATGTAATTATTTTTAACCTCTTCAAACTGATGATTGCTTAAGTAACTTGAATTTTGACATGACTTTGTTGTATATGTGCCAAGAAGAATACCACCAAAAAATAGTTTTTGCCTTTCTAGAATTCTTTGCACTTAAATTACCCACATATCAGGATTAACCTATTGAAAGATGAAATAAGAGTACTTTATCCTCTTTCTTTAGATGCCTACTATGCACCTGGAAGCAGGCTAAGGGTCACCATATGTTGATTTTCAGTTTTCCTTTGTGGGACACAATGATCAGTAACCTTTCTAATTGTTGATGCTCCTCTCTGACCTTTTCAGGGCTCTGCTCTCCCTCTTGGTCTTCAAGATCCTTTATTGCAAACAGCTGCTGAGAGATGTTACTGATAGGGTAATGAGGACAAAGAGAATATTTCATTTCCACAACCAAGGTGGCATAGGGTTTACGGTTTCCCAAGAGTAGGAAATGCATATATATTATGGTCTTTACCCTTTTAATAAAAAAATGAGATCTCTATCTAGAAATAAAAATACCATTTTGTCTTCCTACACAATTTTGCTTCTTTAGCGATATAAAAATCAATATCAGTATAAAATTATTTTGCATTTTTATTTTTTCCCTTGTGAAAACTACTTGTTTTAATTTTTTGAGATAAGCCCAAGGTTATTTGATCCATGGTGGGTATCAATTAACAGCAATCCTTACTTGAAAAGGAGAGAAACACTAGGAAAATTTGTTTTGATTTTTTATATTGTATTGGAATGGTTTGATTGTAAGGGAATACTGTATTCTGATTAAAGGAACTCTTGTTTAGTTCTTTGCAAAGTTATTTTCTGTATATCAAGTAAATTATTTTATTTTAAATAATTTCTTTAAAACTTCCTTTACCCCATTTTACTATGATCCGTATCTACTAATATTTTTGCTTTTTGGGGATTTTTGAGCCATATGCGGAAATGTGTAAGCCTTATTCTGTACTCAGAGGTCATGTCTAGTGATTAGTAAGGAGCTTTCTAGAGTGCCACAGATTGAATCCAGATCAGCCATATGCAAAAGAAGCAGTTTACTTCCTCTACTAGCTCTCCAATTCCTTGCTAATACTTTTTTTTTGGTTTTTTTTTTTTGGGGGGGGGGCACACCCGGCAGTGCTCAAGGGTTATTCCTGGCTCCATGCTCAGAAATTGCTCCTGGCAAGCACGGGGGACCATATGGGACGCAGGGATTCGAACCGATGACCTTCTGCATGAAAGGCAAATGCCTTACCTCCATGCTATCTCTCGGGCCCCTAATACTTTTTTCTTTTTAATGCAGTCATTCATATGAAAAATAAAGGACACTGGAAATCTAGCAATCGACACCGAAATTTTATATAAGTGGGATTATTTTTTAGTGGTATTTTTTTGAAACCATTGTGATCTACAAAGTCCTTCATAGTTAAATTTCAGAAATACAGTGAATCAGAGTCATTACCAGTGTTGACTTCCCTCCACCAATGATCCCAGAGTGCATCCTGTACTATCACCCTTTGCTTCCTGCTCTACCAGGATTATTTTAAATCTTTTCTTTCTTGTATGACTATAACATACTTTTGAAGAATATGTTAACATTAATGTTTAATTAATTAATTAATTTTTGATTGCTAGGGATTGAACCCCCAAGCCCAAAACACATTCAAGACAGGTTCTCTATTGTGCACTCATATGCCTGGCAACTGGTTAATTTTTTTTAAATATAAATTAATATAGTATTAATTTTTATAAGCTTTTTATAGTTTTTAAAATTATGAACAAGAGGCTAGAGAATATTGTAGGAAGGGCATTTGTTTTTTTATACAGTCAATCTAAATTCAAACCCCAGCCCTACATAGGTTTCAGGGACTATCAGGAGTGATTTTTACAGACGGAGCCAGGAGTAAGCCCTGAGCACTGTCAGTTGTGGCCCAATAACTATGAAATAAAATAAAATAAAATAAAATAAAATATAAATACATAATTAGAAGGATATAATAAATTTTTAGTGAGATTTTATTGGAATAGACCTTTAGTGAAAATATTGGAATGCAACTAAACTACTAATCAGCCTTAACTGGACAGTGATATTCAATTCTGACATTTGTATTCAATTCTGATACATTAAAGAGAAAATTTTGTATTTTGTTATGTTTTGTTTTGTTTTGTTTTGTTTCGGGGTCCCATCTAGCAATGTTCAGTATTTATTCCTGGCTCTATTCCCAGGGATCATTTCTTATGGTGCTTGGGAGGCCATATGCAGTGCCTTGGAATGAAACCAGGCCTGGTCACATGCAAGGCAAACACCTTAATGCATGTTTTGTTTCTGGCTCCAACACAAGAGAAATGTTACAGTAGCTGTTGTTATGACATCAGAGCTTATTAAAATCTATAGTTAGAACTCGGGCAAATTGCTGTCTTTCTATATATGAAGTTTGTTACACTTTCTTTTTTTTAATAATAATTTTTATTTTGAGCAAAGTAGGTTACATATCTTTCACATTAATATTCTAAGTACATATTAATATTGAATCCGGGGAATTCCCACCACCAAAGTTGTCCTCCCCTCACCCCTAATTTTTGCATGTAAAGAAAGCTTTTGTTGACAATAATAATTTAGGTACATGATAACTTAATATCAGGGGGATTCCCTTCACCGAATTGTTCTCCCTACACCTCCATTCCCATACTACCTCCCATATCTACCTCCCTCAGCCCCAGGCCTGCAAAAGTACGTGGTCTCCTCTGTGCCTAACTTGCTACCCAGTGGTCTTACACCTGTGTGGTCTTTTTTTTTCTTTTTTTTTGGGGGGGGGTCACACCCGGCAGTGCTCAGGGGTTACTCCTGGCTCCATGCTCAGAAATTGCTCCTGGCAGGCACCGGGGACCATATGGGGCACCGGGATTTGAACCAATGACCTTTTGCATGAAAGGCAAACGCCTTACCTCCATGCTATCTCCTGGGCCCCACACCTGTGTGGTCTTGATAGCTCCCTTATTTCCTCCTGTAACTGGGAGTCGGGACTAGATAGATCAAATTACATGGTTTTGTTTGAAGAAGTGAATTTGATTTTACTGGAGTAAAAATCAAATACACCGAAAATGGGTGGGGTCCCTCTAGAGGCTCTCATCCTTGGTTTGAGAGACATAGGGGAAAACGGTGAATCACTCCAGCAGTACAAAAAGGAGTATCACTTGAAATAATATATCCAGTGAGCATTCCAGCAAAAAAAGGTAAGCACCACATAAAAGTCATGATCTTGAGATAAAAACATGCAGAGCACATAAAGAGAGAAGAGAAAGGAAGAATATAAATATATATTATACATATATTATTATATATTATATATATATGTAAATGGAAACATCAACTTTAATAACCACTCCAAAACAAAGAAATCGACAAAAGCTAGATAGATAAATAAAAAATTAAAATAAAATAAAATAAATTTAAAAAAAGAAAAAAGGGAGAAAAATTATTTTATGCCTATTTTTTTTCTCTTTCCCTCCTGCACAGGCACAGTAAATATTAGGTCATTCAAAGAGGAATTCCCTTGGCCTAAGAGATACAGGTTTTCTCCATCCTTAGAGTATATTGTCATGGGATTAACTATAGACTCCGTACAGGCTCATTTATTCTTCTCTTGGTGCTTTCGTGGTGTTTGGGAGACTTTTGCTCCGTCCTGGGTGATAAAATCAGACCTCCGTATCTAAAGATCTCGGTATCTACACCAGTCAAGGTGTGGAACTTGTGATGAGGTTCTTCTTTGGAAGTTTGTTACACTTTCTAAGATTGTTGTGATGACTAATAAAATACAAATATGTCTAAGCCTGATGGTGTACCCTGAAAAGTGTTAGTTCCTTTCTTTTTTCCTTTTACTAAGAAGTTGTATGCTGAACTGTCTCCAGTCATGGGAGACTCAGGTTTTTTACTGTAGGCTAAAATTAGAACATGATTAAGCCAATTTTTTTCTATATTGGTATGCATATTTTGCCTCTGATTCTTGATACCACTGGCTTTTTCAGGTTTAGAAAAGAGTTTTAGTTTCAAAGATATTTCAGACAGTAAACACAACTACTCTTTTAGGCTTCTAGGTACAAAACCAGAAATGCTAGATAAATGAAACTAATAAAATTGATATTGCTCATTGATCAACAAAATGTATTTCTGTGATGAGGAAGGATGCAGGAAAAATTGAAAAAGGAATCTATTATGCTTAGTGAAATAAGTCAGAGGGAGAGATAGAAACAGAATAGTCTCACTCATCTATGGGTTTTTTTTTTTTTTTTTTTTGGTCACACCCGGCAGTGCTCAGGGGTTACTCCTGGCTCCATGCTCAGAAATTGCTCCTGACAGGCACGGGGGACCATATGGGGCACCGGGATTCGAACCGATGACCTTTTGCATGAAAGGCAAATGCCTTACCTCCATGCTATCTCCCGGGCCCCTCATCTATGGGTTTTAAGAAAAAAAAAAAAGACATTTTTACAATAAGTCCCAGAAACAAAAGAGAGGAAGACTGGAAGGTCCAACTCATGAATGAAGCTCACCACAAAGGGTGATGAGTACAGTTAGAGAAATAACCACATTGAGAACTATCACAACAACGTGAATGAATGAGGGAAGTAGAAAGCCTATCTTGAGTACAGCTGGGATTGAGGTGGATGGAGGGAGAATTGGGACATTGGTGATGGGAATATTGCACTGGTGAAGGGGGGTGTTCTTTAAATGACTGAAACCCAACTACAATCATAGTTGTAATCATGGTGTTTAAATAAAGATATTAATTAAAATAACTTTGCCCATCTAAAATAATAGAATGACTCCAATATAAAGTACGCCTCATTTTTTCATATGTAATTATTAATTACTATAATTGATATGAGCTACCAGGCTAACTTCCTAGGAAGAATAAATCAATAGCAGCCTATAAGGAGTAATAGAAAAATATGAAAAATTAGATAGAACACTCTTTCTTTTGAACTTAGTGATTTCATTCATTTCCAAAACACTAAACTTTTATTTAAAAAAATAAAGAGGCACATGAATAATCTGGAAAGATACTATGAGTGTCACTCTTTTTTTTTTTAAATGCCTATTTTTTTGTGGGGGCCACACCCCTTTGATGCTCAGGGGTTACTCCTGGCTAAGCGCTCAGAAATTGCCCCTGGCTTGGAGGGACCATATGGGACACCGGGGGAACAAACCACGGTCCTTCCTTGCCTAGCGCTCGCAAGGTAGACACCTTACCTCTTACGCCACCTCACCAGCCCTATTGAGTCTCACTTTTTTGTTTGTTTGTTTTGTTTTGTTTTTGGGCCACACCCGGCGATGCTCAGGGGTTACTCCTGGCTGTCTGCTCAGAAATAGCTCCTGGCAGGCACGGGGACCATATGGGATTCGAACCAACCACCTTTGGTCCTGGATCGGCTGCTTGCAAGGCAAACGCTGCTGTGCTATCTCTCCGGGCCCGAGTCTCACTCTTAATTTGTTATGCAAGAGCTCTCTGTTGGTGGCACATACCTTTATAGATTAACATTTCTTTTTGTGTGTTTTTGTTTGTTTGTTTGTTTGTTTGTTTGTGGGCCATACCCAGTAGTGCTTAGGTCTTATTCCTGGCACTTTTGGTGGACCTGGATAACCAAATGGGGTACTAGAGATCTAACACAGGTCAGTAAGGAGCATACAAGGTAAATGTTCTACTGCTCTACTATTCCTCTGGCCCTAATGATCTACATTTATAAAAAGAATCACCACAAGTCATAGGAATTAAGACCACCAAAAGTTAGGGTGCTAGCCAGAAATGCCAGCAGATAAATAGCTGTGCAAATATTTTAATAGTTGTTGTTGCTGTGTTTGTTTATTTTCTGACCACTAAATTACACCAATTTGGACTGGCCTGTTCCAATTCTTTTTTTTTCCAGAAACCCTGATTCTTTCTCATAAATGATCTGTAGAATGTGGGGTTCTCACCACAAGTATTTATTATCGCCCAACAAGAAGTATATATCAAAACAAAAAAAGGGAGATAGGAGTGTGACAGACAAAAATGAGTTCAGGGGCCCGGGAGATAGCATGGAGGTAAGGCGTTTGCCTTTCATGCAAAAGGTCATTGGTTCGAATCCCGGTGCCCCATATGGTCCCCCGTGCCTGCCAGGAGCAATTTCTGAGCATGGAGCCAGGAGTAACCCCTGAGCACTGCCGGGTGTGACCCAAAAACCAAAAAAAAAAAATGAGTTCAGTGGGCAAGATGGCACACACTGGGACTGGAGACTTGGTCATGCACTATGACATGGAAATGTTATCTTTTAAAAAAGTCAGAAATTTTAAAAGAACTTCTTTACTATAAAGAACTAAATCAAAGTGTCAAGTAAATTTGTCTGCTCTTTGCTTTGGATTATGAAGATAGGTCCCATAAGAAATTGAAGCATAAGACTAGTTTCACTTTCACAACAGAGTAAGACTTAACATAGTCTGATACATGGTGCTGAGAAAATAGGTCAACATGAAAATTTGTTTGTTAAAACCTTGGGGTACATGATAGGAACAAAAGTATCGATGCTATACTTCAACTCAGGAAGTGCAGGATGTTCAAAAGAAAAACGATTTTATTGAAGATAAATTTTAAAACAAATAATAAAGAACATGAGGAAATAATTTCATATGAAGTCAATAAATAAAAATATTAGGACCTAAAGAGAAAAAGATAAGGAGAATATGAAAGGAAGGTTTAGAACTATAAAATGTGCATTTTACTGTTCTAAATGCACTATAATATGTTGTATTACAGGAAATATAACAAGAAAATGCAATATATATTGCAGAAGAAAGGAACAGGAACACTATAATATGTGCATTTCTAGGAAATATAACAGGAAAATGCACTATAATATTTTGCAGAAGAAGAAAGAACACAAACAAATAAACTAATAACTTTTCTGAATCATAAAAAAACATAAGTTCTCAAAACATGAATCCCATAGAGGCAAATAAAATGAAGATCTAGAAACAGTAGTGAAATTGCTCTCAGGAACACTGAGGAACCATTGAAAACAACTAGAAAAGCTTTAACACAAATGAGTGTCAAATGACTTTTCTACAGCCTTTATAGAGTACAGATGACAATGAATTTACTAGTCCAACTGCCGAGATAAAGTAAATGTTAACCTACAACCCCATATTCAACCACATTAATTTTTTTAATGAAGGTCAGATATATTTAGGTGCTTGCCTTCACGCAGCTGACAATTGTTAGATTTCTGGCACCACATATGATCTCCCCCAAACACTTCCCTGAGCTCAGAGCCTGAAGCAAATCCTGAGCACAGCGGGAGGTGGGTAATTTGAATGTTTAGGATCTCCCAAATGATAGTGGTACAACTTTCTTAATATTACACTAAAGGAACATAAGAATATATAATAAGAAGGAAGACTAATAATATAAATAACTTTTGGAGAGAGATTGGGCCACATATGGTGCTGCTTACTTGTGGTGCTGTGATCAGGGATCACTCCTGGAAGTGCTCAGGAGACCATATGTGGTTCTGAGGATCTAATCTGGGTTAATCAAATGACCTTTTAGGACAGAAATGGTGTCTGAGAATAGTACAGGGTTTAGGTTTCTTGCCTTGCATATGACCAACTAAAATTAATCTCTGATACCACATACAGTTCCCTGAGCATCATCAGGAGTGTTTCTTGAGTGCTGCCAAGTATAATTTTAAAACAAACATTGAAAAAAAAAAACAGAAACTAAAACTTAAAAAAAAAAAAACAAAGAAAAAAGGGTAATCTCCAATATTTTAATTAAAAGAAAGGAAAGTTTTTATCTTTTTTTTTGTTGGTTTTTTTTGTTTTTGTTTTTGTTTTTGGGTCACACCCAGCAGTGCTCAGGGGTTACTCCTGGCTCCATGCTCAGAAATTGCTCCTGGCAGGCACGGGGGACCATATGGGGCACCGGGATTCGAACCGATGACCTTTTGCATGAAAGGCAAACGCCTTACCTCCATGCTATCTCCCGGGCCCCAGTTTTTATCTTTTAAATATTCAAATAATTTAATAAAAAGTATGTCTCTCTGCCTGGTTTTGAAGACCTTCGAAGGATCCTAACAAGATCCCACAAAATCCTTAATGCTCTCATAGACTTTTCCATATGCCTTAATGGTGAACTCATGAATTAAATATTACTGCTTTATTTCCATATTGTGTACTGATATAAGACCTTGTCATTTGTTGTGAGGTAAAATGAACAGTTAGAAAATAATAGTAATATTATTTAAGATTCTATGTAAATTTATTGATGCATTTCAGATTCATATATATATATATTTAATATATTTTATTTAAACACCTTGATACATATATGATTGTGTTGGGTTTCACGCATGTAAAGAACAACACCCATCACCAGTGCAACGTTCCCATCACCATTCTCCCAAATCTCCCTCCTCCCCACACAACCCCTGCCTGTACTCTAGACAGGCTCTCCATTTACCTCATAAGTTCTCATTTGTAGGGCAGTTCAAAATGTAGTTATTTCTCTAACTAAACTCATCACTCTTTGTGGTAAGCTTCATGAGGTGAGCTGGAACTTCTAGCTCTTTTCTCTTTTGTGTCTGAAAATTGTTATAATTGCAGGAATGCCTTTCATTTTTTTTTTTTTTTTGGTTTTTGGGTCACGCCCGGCAGTGCTCAAGGGTTACTCCTGGCTCCATGCTCAGAAATTGCTCCTGGCAGGCACGGGGGACTATATGGGGCACCGGGATTCGAATCGATGACCTTTGGCATGAAAGGCAAACGCCTTACCTCCATGCTATATCCCGGGCTTCTCATTTTTCTTAAAACCCATAGATGAGTGATACCATTCTGCGTTTTTCTCTCTCTCTCTCTGACTTATTTCACTCAGCATGATAGAGTTCATGTACATCCATGTGTAGGAAAATTTCATGACTTCATCTCTCCTGACAGCTGCATAATATTCCATTGTGCATATGTACCACAGCTTCTTTAGCCATTCATCTGTTGAAGGGCATCTTGGTTGTTTCCAGAGTCTTGCTATGGTAAATAGTGCTGCAATGAATAGAGGTGTAAAGAAGGGGTTCTTGTATTGCATTTTTTGTATTCCTAGGGTATATTCCTAGGAGTGGTATAGCTGGATCATATGGGAGCTCGATTTCCAGT
>PVKC010004395.1:0-35824 GCA_004027635.1 Crocidura indochinensis | reverse complement strand
TAATTGCCATGGTCTTGAGATAAGAAACATGACAGAGCGCAAAAAATCAAAGAGAAAAGAAAGAAAAAGTATATATATGGAAAATAGTGGGCTACTACTTCTATATCTACACCAAAATGAGAAGGTCGACATAAACTAGGTAAGAGAAAAATAAAATAGTAATAAGATAAATAAATTAAAAAAGGATTATTTTGAGCTTATTGTCTCACTCTCTTTTGTGGTTTTTGGGTCCCACCTGGTAGTGTTTATGGTGATACTCCTGGCTCCATGCTCAGATATTGCTCCTGGCATGCCAGGGGACCAAGTGGAACACTGGTATTCCAACCGATAACCTTCTGCATGAAAGGCAAATGCCTTACCTCCATGCTATCTCTCCGTCCTTCCCCCCTTTTTTCCTCTTTCTGCAAAGGCACACTAAAAATTGGGGTCACACGAAAAGGGAATCTCCTTGACCTAAGAGATACAGGGTTTCTTCCACCATGGAATATGTTGTCAATGGACTAAACTCCCCCAGTAAAAGACACATAGTAGAGGGTTGGATCAGAAAACAAAAACCAATTTCTGCTGCCTGCTGATCCAACCCTCTACTATGTGTCTTTTACTGGGGGAGTTTAGTCCATTGACATTTAAGTAGATTATTGACAGAGAGGGCTATTGTGCAATTGTATTGTGCAGGGTGGTTGTTGTTACAATTGGGTGTTTGGATTGTGTAATTCATCTCTGATTTAGAATTGGTTTAGTTAATGCAAATAATGAGAGTTCTTTTTTGTCTGAGAATGTTTTTAGTCCTCCCTCCCATATGAACAAGAGTTTTGCCAAGTAGTGGACTCTAGGTTGGAAGTTTCTTTTATTCAGTAGTTTAAATATGTCATTCCACTGTCTTCTTGCTGGAATTGTTTCAAATGGGAGATCTGGTTTGATTCTTACGTTCCTTCCTTTTTGCTTTAAGGAATTCATCTTTCCCTCTCTCTCTCTCTTTGCCATTTGGATTACTATATGTCTTGGTGTTTGTTTATTAGGGTCTATTTTATTAGGGACTCTTTTTTGCCTCTTGGATTTATATTGGTGCCTCTTTCCAGAGGGTGAGGAAATTTTCTGCTACTTCCCTCACTATTTATTCTTCCCCTTTTCACTATTTCGTCCCCTTCTGGTATTCCTACAATTTGTAGATTATTTCTTTTGTCTTTGTTCATTAAATACCTAACCTTTTCTTCCAATGCTTTACCTCTTATTTTCTTATTGGCTTCTTTGTTTTTTTGGTTTGTAATTTTTCTTCAAGTTCTTCTATGCAATTCTCCAACTGTGTAATTCTGCAATTATGGCTTGCGAAGATGTTTTTTAATTCCCTTCATTCCATTTGTATGGATTCTCTCATCTTCTGTAAAAGTTCTTCTTTGAGGTTTAATTGTTCATCTATAGATTTCATAATCTCACTGGCTAGTATTTCCTTGATTTATATTGCTAAGCCTTTCATTGCCATTTTTAGGTCCGCATCGATTAGATTCCTGAATTTTGGTGTACTTGGAAATTTGCTAGGATTTCTCTATATATCCCTGGCCATTAGTGTCTTCCTTAGTTTACACATATTTCTTTGCTTTTGGTAGCTTAGAGTGTTGAAGTTTGGGGTTGTTTAATAAAGTGGTATGTTGAACTTACGTTGTTAGAAGTGATTAGAGTTATATTCGATTTTGAGTTATGTTTCCTAGTTGAGTAAGCTTGTCAAAGTATGACAGAGTTATTACAAGTTACTTTCTTATGTTGCTGTTGTGTTTTATGGACTGTGGATTATCTGAGGGAAGTGTTAGGTCTGGTCTGCCTAGACTTGTACAGTATACAGATTCGCTGGTGTGGGAGTAGGGTGTGGGGAGGCGCGGAGAAATGGTAGCGACCATGTCAAGGATTTGGTCCTGCCCTACGGTCTCAGCCCTCCTTTGCCACCTGTGATGTGGGGCTGTGTCTCTTCTCTGGACTGTGGCCCTATAAGTAGGGATGATGGCAGCAACTGTGCTGAGGTTTGGCACTGCCCTCAGGTTTCCTCCTTCCCCTGGTACTTGCAGGAAGATGCAGGGTTCCCTCTCCGTGCCACAGCCCCCAAGTGCGGACAAGGGCGGTGACCACACAGAGGTCTAACCCTGTCCTCAGGTCTCCTCCCTCCCTGTTCAAGACCCTAGAATATTCTACATAGCATTCACACCCAATAGCACAACAACCAGCAGCCCCAAAGTACTGTCTGAACACAAACAACAGCAATGTTGCTTAATCATCATTAGTGGTAAACACAGCCTCTAAGAAAATGGGAAGACAAAAGAATACAAATATGTCAAGAGAAAAAAAAGTCCAGCAGCATCCCCAGTGACATCAAAGAGATATCTTCAATCTGCCAGAAACCTTTAACATGACTATCACATTGATGCTCAAGCTCTATAAATGACATTTGAGCAAAAAAGGTATCAATAACGTGAAGAAAATTTGATGAATAAAAAAAGAAATCATCCAAATGGAAACAATAGAAATAAAGAATGCTGTATAGCAAGACTTAGAATCATAATGCAGTTGAAAAGGAAACTTTTACATTCATAGATACATTAAATAAGTCCATCAAGAAAAAAATGTAGAAAAGAATGAAAAATACAAAGAGAATAGAAAGGGAATTATTGAGAAGCATAAGTGGAACAACTTCAGAACTCCTGAAATTTCAAATTGTAAAAAGGGAAGGGAGAAAAAAAATAGCTGAGAAAATAATTGGGGAGAATTTCTACAAAATGAAGTGTGATATGCTAGCATTGATCAAAGAGAACCAACCAGAGTAAATCCAAACAGATAACACCAGGATATTTGGAATCAAAATGTCAAGAAATGGGGTCAGAGAGACAGTATATTTGTTAAGGCACTTGCTTTGCATCCAGCCAACCTGAATTCAATCTCTTGCATCCAGGTCTCCCAAGACCATCAGAAGTGATCCCTGAGTACAGAGGCAATAGTAAGTTCTGAGCATATTAGGGCATTACAAAAAAATTGGCAAGAGCCAAATATAAAGAGAAAGATTCCTTATAGCCAAAAGACAAAAGCAAAATTTCACATATATGGGTAAAAGCATTAGATTCATAGTAGATTTTTCTAACAAAATTTTGCTAGCAATAAGAGAATTAGGAAAATGAAGCAAAGTATTGAATGAAAAGAACTTCCATCTCAGAACACTTTATCTAGCAAGACTAAAGACAGTAAAAATAATCACAAAGAGCAGTTGAGGCATATTTGGAACCTAATCCAGCCAGCAACGACAATGAAAGGCCACAGATAAAAAGGGAGCAAGGGTACACAGCAAAGGCAACAAAACTCTCCATAGAAACATGGTGACAAATCTTTTCATTTAAATATTTTTACTAAGAGATAAGGGATTGAACTCACCTATAAGACGACTGACATATCAGGAAACATAACACAATTTTTTATTATTTAAAGGATACATGTCTGTAAATTCTCATATTAAACATAGAACAGCTGGAAGAAAGTCATACAGGCCAATGGCAGAGAAAAAAACGGCACTCATACTTCTCAAGTCTTCCAAAAATTTTAAGAAACAACAATCCTTCTACTAGTTTAAAAGAAGTCAGTATTAAATGATACCTAAAACAAAGACATTGCTAAAAAAAATTGGGTCTAAAAACCCAGTAGGTATGACACTTGCTTTGCATGTGGCTGACCTGGGTTCAATCCCTGCCATTTCATATGGTGCTTTAAGCCTGACAGGAGTGATTCCTGCACATAAAGTGGTGAATAACTCTTAAGCACTAGTGGATGTGTCTGCCACCCTACCAAAAATAAAGAGAAAGTAAAGGGGAAAAAAAGGAAAAGAAAGCCTTAGACCATTTTTTGCTTTTTATTTTTATTATATATTTTTCCATTTTTAATTTAAATTTTTTAATTTTTATTTTATTGAAACAATTGCGATCACTGAGTTCTTCATAGTTGAATTGCAGATAAACAATAAGTCGGGGCCCTTCCCATCACCAATGTCAACCTCTCGCCACCAATGGACCCAGAGTGCATCCTATACCACCATATTTAAGGGTATTTAATTCTTAATTAGGAATGATTCAAAGGTTTTGAATGAATGAAATTTGTTGTTTGATTTTTTTAACTTATTTTTGATTAACATCAATGCAAAGTTCCTCATTAAATTCCTATAAAACTAAATCCAGCAGTATATCTAAAGGATCATACACTATGATTAAGTTTTGTTCATCTCAAGGAAGCAAGGGTGATCAACATAGATAAATCCAAATTAATTAATATACCATATCAACAAAAATAAAGATAAAATCATATGGTCATAAAAGTTGGTGTATTAAGGAATTTGACACATCTAGTACTATTCATAGTAAGACAAATAGAACCTGGAAATACAGAAATAGAAGGAACATAACTCAAGATATGAATAACCACTTACAACAAACACACAACCAATATCATTCTTTATCATGGAACACTCAAATCCTTTCCCCTAAGATCAGGCACAAGGAAAGCATTCCATTGTCATCACCTTCATTCAACATAGTTTTTGGAAGTTCTAGCCATAGTACTCAGACCAAAAAAATAAAATAAAATAAAATAAAATAGGTCCAAATTAGAAAAGAAAAGCCAATCTGCTATTTGCAGATGCCGTGGAATTATACATTGAAAATGCTAAAGCCTTGGGGCTGGAGTGGTGGCGCAGCGGTAGGGTGTTTGCCTTGCATGTGGCTGATCCAGGAAAGACTGTGGTTCGATCCCTGGCATCCGATATGGTCCCCCAAGCTAGGAGCGATTTCTGAGCACATAGCTAGGAGTAACTTCTGAGCATCACTGAGGGTAGCCCAAAAACCAAAAACAAACAAACGAAAAAATACTAAAGTCCCCAAAACAGATCTTTATAAATAATAAACTAATACAGTAAGGTAGAAACTTATGAAATTAATACACAAATATTCATGGTATTCCTATAAGCAAATAATGAACTAGAAGATTAAGAAATTAAAAAACATTTACTTTAACAAAAGAATGTGTACAAAAACCATTTTAACTAAGGAGGAAAAGATTTAGAAACTGAAAACTTTAATTTACTGTTTAAAGAAATAGTGAAGGATACCAGGAAATGAAAACATATTCTCTAGTCACAAACTGAGCAAAAACACCCACTTTATCTTTCTAAAACACATCTACTATTATTGAAGACACCCTGTAACTCTGTCTATAATTCTCCACAACATAGATTCAAACTGTGCTGCTTCATAACATGTGGGCAACATGGGAAAGTATAAATATCTAGGAATCTCTAATCTCAGATTACAACTTATTTTTCTCCTCATTTTCTCAGTGTATGGCAGTCATCCTAGTCATTGTCTAAATCAGGCATAAGTCATTTCTTACCCTTAGGAAAATATATTGGCAACATTACTATTATCTTTTATTATCTATTACTATTATCTTTCACTATTATTTACAGAAATATCTTTGTAATAAGGCCCACATTATATGTTCACAGCTACTTCCAGACACTCCTTCAAAAAACATACACAAAGGCAAATTAGTTCAGACTTTGTCAGATCAAGGTTCAGTAGTCAGGTTTCATTTTCAAATCATTGAGGTCCAATAACTTAGTTCGTGTTAATGATGCTCAGAGCAAATGATCTTTTTGCAATCCAGACAATTACTCAATTTTTCTTCCTTAACTATAGATCAGACTCCCAAATCAAGACAGCTTAGTCCTGGATGCATACTGGACCGCGATGGAAAACTCTGGCATGCAGATGAATTACAAGGGGAGAGCACAACTCAAAGATTACCCTTCTGAGAGTATTTCAACATGACAATTATCTTAACCTCCAGAAGGAGATTGTTTTGAGGAATTGTAAGTGTTTAATAATTACTTCTAAATTAATGAACAATTTCATTAAAGTAATTTCTTTTTAAAATTCATATGTGGGTCCACGATTTGTCTGTTTGAACCAGGACATGATGCTAAGCAGAGCTTTCCATCCTCCACCTCATACACTAGCAAAAAATACATCATGTCTCCACACACCAGGGGATACTGGGTGATCTGCTGAGGAGCGTGAGCTGGAGCAGTTCCTATGACAGCATGTGCCACTTTGCCTTAATAAAAATTACATAGCAAACTAAAAGCAGATGACAGCTGCAGATGCTGAAAAACTAAAATGTGTAAACAGTCTACTTTACTTGGTATGGTTCTTTTGCATTTTGTCTTTATTTTTAGTGCATCTGGGTACTCAATTAGTGGTTTGTGTGTTACCGTGTGTTAATGAAGAAAGTGGGAGGCCCTTGGCTCTATGTTATCTACTACAAGGTTGTAGCCTGAAGAAAAACTCTCCCTGGGACATTGACCGGACTTGATTAAATGGCAGGGTGGTCTGTTCTAAAAGAAATCTCTTAACACAGGGAGTCTCCTTTGATAATTTCCACCTTTGTAACTAGAAAGAAACATGTGAAGTTAGTCTATTTGGCTCAGTTTTCCTTTATTGTACCAGTTCCTCCTATCTTATGCTTTCTTTTCACTTTAGGTCAGTTTATCCACTATATGAATTAAAGTCTTGTCATAGGCAGAATGCCTGCATTAGGTTCCCTAAAATACAAAGAATTTAGCAGACTTACCCTAATTTTTGACAATTAAATAGATTAGTAGAGGATAAATAACACATACAAGTGTGTGATTTTGTGAATTTTGCAAAAGCAAGAGTCCACCATACTGAAAAATGTTATTATCTGGAGACAGTAAAACAAACCAAAGCAGTCAAGGGAGATTCATGAAAATAGTCCTTCTTAAGAAAAACATATTCAAGAAAGCATTGTTATTATTTCCATTTACTATGCCCACACTGCAAAGTTTATCAAGTTCCAACGAATTTACCTTAAATTCTCCTTTTTAGTGTTTTAAAACTGCTTCTCCTGACATCACCACTGGAGCATAAAGCTCTTTTCTTTCAGCTGGCCTTTTTGTACCTAATCTCTCTTTCATTTCATCTCCTTAACTTTTAAAGCTTCTTTGTAAAAATATGATGGTCTCATATTTCTTTGCAGTAGATATATAATTTAGACATCATTTACATAAATAAAAATTAATATAAATAAAGATCATGAATAGTATTATCAACTCACTGATATAATTCCTCCAATAAATGTTTAGCAAATGTTTTTATCTTCATAGAGTTGATTTCATAATTCATTTCTCAATTAAGAGAATCAATTCAAGTCATGAAGCTGAATGAAGATGTAAGCAAAGTTTGGAGTCATTGGCCTTATATACAGAATGAGACAAAAAAAAAGTTCCTAGTTTTCACATCTAGATTTTCATCCTTTATGAAGATACCTACCCCAGATATAAAATTGGTAAGGAAAGATAACACTTTTAGAAAACTAAGTTAACTGTAATTCTGTACTTCTCCAACAAAATTCAGTAACACCGTTTTTCTTTCATCCTCAAAATTTTTTCCAATTGAATTTTTCTGGAATAAAATTCAGCATTCTCAAGAACTACAAAACATTTTTTAATAAAATTTAAAAATGAGGCTGGAGAGATAGCATGGAGGTAAGGCATTTGCCTTGTATGTAGAAGGACAGTGGTTTGAATCCCGGCATCCCATATGGTCCCCAGAGCCTGCCAGGAGCGATTTCTGAGCTTACATCCAGGAGTAAGTCCTGAGCATTGCCGCTGTGACCCAAAAAACAAATATATATATATTTAAATATATATATATATATATATATTTAAAATATTTAATTTGGGGGCTTTTAAGGTATATTAGAAGAAGTGGAGTTGCTAATTGAAATAGAAGATCAATTCATATTTTTTTTTTGGTTTTTTTGGGCCACACCCGGTGACGCTCAGGGGTTACTCCTGGCTATTCACTCAGAAGTCGCTCCTGGCAGGCACGGGGGACCATATGGGGAACCGGGGGATCGAACCGCGGTTCGTCCTAGGTTAGCGCAGGCACCTTACCTCCAGCGCCACCGCCCAGCCCCCAATTCATAATTTTTAGGAATTATTATATTGTTTTTCAGAAATACTGACCCAATCAACGTTCCCATAAGGGCTTATAAGGGGGTCCAGGGAGAAGGAGAGCATTTTTGGAAGGAAGCTGACACTGGTAAAGAAACTAGTGTTAAAGCGTTGTATGCCTGAAACCCGATCATGGACAACTTTGTAAATTCATGGTGATTAATTTTTAAATAATATCCTTATATAAGCACCATATTACAAACATGATTGCAGTTGGTTTTAGTCATAAAAAGAACACCAGTTCTTTCTTCACCAGTGCAACATTCTCACCACCAATGCCCCCATATTTCTCCTCCCCACCCCTTGCCTGTATTCAAGGCAGGCATTCTACTTCTCTCACTCATCAACATGGTCATGATAGATATTAGTGTAGTTATTTTTCTAACTGCATTCACCACTCTTTGTGGTGAACTCCATATCTTGAGCTTGTCTTTCTGATCCTCATCTCTATTATCTCTGGGCATTATTACAATAATATCTTTTAAACTTTTAAAGCTAACATAAAATAATAAAAATAAAACTAATCAAAGAGGAAATTATGAAAAATAGAATTTTATATGGTTTTGTAAAAGAAACCAAACCCTACCAGAAAACGTTTACTAGCACTTTCAAAAGTTATATCATAAGACCTAGGAGTTACAATTCTGGAATGTATCTTAAGAAAACTTTAAATACATGTCTACACCAAAATGTTTATGCATATAAAAGACAAAAAGTGTAGCAAATTTAATAGCAACCAAGTGACAAACTGATAAAATGATATACCATATAAAATAATATTGATCAGTCAGAAATAGTAAGGAAGTTTGGATTCATGCTGCAATAATGCACGCTTGATAACAATAGACTAAAAGAAAATAGACACCAAAGGTTAAATATATTATACTTTTGTACAGGAATCAGAATGTAGTTATTTATCTTTTTAACCCAATAAGAATCCAATTTTGTCATTTTTCCTATCCTCTATTAGGTAGATATCAAAAAGTAAAACTCTGACAGCCCCATAATGCCTGGTGTCAGCAGGAAGTAGTTCGAAGATTGACACCCCTCCCCACCCTCTGAATTAGACCTCAGTTCCCAAAGCCAGGAGACTGGAGAGATGTGGGTCTAGAAGCAAACGTTGATGTAGGAAGTAATTCAATACCACAAACAAAAGAGGGAGAAATGGGTTCAGGAATTCCAACATATAACATATAACATTCAGCTCCTAAGAAGCAGGAATCTCAGTGGGAATTTGGGAAATGTAAGTGAGCATTTTTACGCATCCTGGCATATTTTGGGGAAGGAACATACCACACCGAGATGGGATTAGGTGGTTTAAACACCAGTCCAAGGTACTGCATTCAAAGATGTTTCCAACCAATGAGTAACAAGGTGTATACTGAGTTGGATGGGATCTGATTAATTCCACAACCCCAGTACCTAAAGGAACAGAGTTTTTCACTTCTTGAAGAAAGATATGATTAGCTTTTTATATAGATTTTAACAACCTCCTAAATTTGGGTCCCCTTTTAAAATAACACATTTTTCTATATGTTTAGCCTTTTGTATGTATGTATATATATATATATATATATATATATATATATATATATATAGTTTGTTTGTTTGTTTTGTTTTAGCAACCTCCTGAATTTGGGTCCCCTTTAAAATAGCAATATTTTTCTAAGTACTTCATTGATGTTTCAAATTTAAATAACTTCTCTTTTTGTCCTATACCTCTTACAACAGCTATTTGTACTAAACAAAATTTCCTTTTCTTTCCCGGTGCCTTGGCAATGTAGCACCAAACCCTCCTATTAGGAGTAAAGGAGCTGCTTCTTGCAACCAGTCCACCCCCTACTAGAATCTACTTTGACCCGCAAAAGACCATTGACTTCCTGGCAGCAGTACCCTAATAGATTACACTATCAGCTAAATCCTTCAGAAATGACCTACCTGAAACTTTATCTGCAGTGTAGAACAATGTTTGCATGTTGCTATTTATTCCTACTTACCACCCAACCTCCCATTTTTTCTATGAAAGGGAGGACTCTGCCCCTGTTCAGCCATAAGCACATACTGACCTTTTAAGTGCAAAGAGATCAATTACCAGAAATCCACCCCTTGAAACTGCCGCTGGAGGGCATTTGGGCCGGGAATATATAAAGCCAAGGCTGAAGTGCTAGGGGCTGCCACACCAGACACTGCTTGTTGACGTTACTGCCTCTGCTACTATTTCACTTTGTCTGGTCCTCTCCTATTGTTCCGATCCTGACAGTCACATACTAGCTGATTCTATTTATATGAAATAAAATGTTCATTAAAGACAAATCTATAGAGATAAAAAGTATATTAGTGATTTTCAGGGTCTGAGTGAAGTACAACTAAGACAATACCTGAGTACAGATTTTTTTAGGGATAACAAAATACTATCATTAATAATAGTGATGGTTGTAAAACACTGTGGCTATATTAAAACCACTCAATTACAAATTTTTAAAAATCAAATGGACCAGAATCAGAGTGCATCTTAAAATAAACTAAATGTGGCCAAAGAGAAAGCTCAAAGAAAGGAATACATGCTTTGTATATGGAAGGCAAGGGTTCAGTGCACTGGACCACTGCCTAGCAGTGGTGGACAACCTTTTTCTTTCAACTGAGCCAAATCTCGCCAAAACCACGATTGAAAAAATATTTTGAGAGTCACATTTTTAAAACCGAAAATACAAAGGATGGTACATTGTCCAGAGGAAAGTCACACAGAAAGTCATGCCCCCCCCCCCCCCATACAACATGACCCGACTGGAGCTGCATGGAGCCGAACCTGCACACAGGGTGCGCACTGACAGAGGCTAGGAGCAGAATCCGGCACACAGAAGAGCCGCATTAAAAAGTGATAGCATGGAGGTAAGGCGTTTGCCTTTCATGCAGAAGGTCATCGGTTCGAATCCCGGTGCCCCATATGGTCCCCCGTGCCTGCCAGGAGCAATTTCTGAGCATGGAGCCAGGAATAACCCCTGAGCACTGCCGGGTGTGACCCAAAAACCAAAAATAAATAAATAAATAAATAAATAAATAAATAAATATATAGAGCCGCCGGTGGCTCTCAAGCCTCAGCTTGCGGACCACTGGCCTAGAGTAACCCTCAGCGCTGAGTTGGAGGAGTCCTTAATAATGATATACATTTTGGTATACTTGGTTTATTAAGTGTATTAGTTTGTATTAGCCCACAAAATGCATTCAATTGAGGAAAAGAAATATGTAACATATTAAATTTGTGACTCATATTTAAAAGACCAGTAAAAAGGACATTTTTTTCATTCCAATAAGAATGACTAATAAATAAGGTGGGGGAGGGAATATCCACAGGTGTCAAATAATAATATATGATCCCACCTAAAGAGTTTAGAAAAGGAAGAGTTACCCAAAGTAATCATAAAGCAAGTCATAATTAAGGGAAAGGTAAAAATTAATTAAATAAACAGTGCACAGAAAATCAACCAACATAAGAAAATTATAATTATATCATACTGGAAAGTTGAGAAAGAAAAAATAGTAGGCACAAATTACAATGTAAAGAATAAAGACCCTGCAGGAATTTACAAAGAGGGAACACTATGAGCAATTCTTCATCAATAAATTTGTTAACAAGGATATAAAGAACTAATACCCTGAAAAATACACATTTTATAACTTGACTTCTTTTTCTGTCTTGGATCAGGATCTTAATCTAATTTCTATACAGTATACCTATAGTTTCTGTACATATATTTCCATACTTATATAAATGTAGAATATGTATAAGTGATATGATTTAAAAGTTAATATTTATAGTCAATTTAAAAGTTAATATATTTTATTGACAAAGAACTTAAGAAATACATAAATTTTGAAATTTTTTCTATTACTGCTTAGTATTCTTTACTACCAGTTTAAAATCACTTAATTTACTATACATTTACTGTACCTTTTCTTAGACTGATTTAATCTCTTCCTTACCTAAAGAACCCCTTAGTATATTTCCCAATTTTTGTAACCACACAATCATCTATTCCATCTGTGTTAATACAAAATAATTATGAATGTATGTTTTCTGTCTATCTCAAGAAAATCCTATGGCTTTCCTCTTCACTTCAAACCCATCTAAGCAATCACTTTATTTATTTTCTATTATTTTTTATATTTAAATCCCCAAAAGAAAGAATATAAGTAACATTTTTTCAAATGTTTTCCTGTGATACACCTTAGTTGCTCCTTTCTCCACAGAGCACATTTCTACTCATTCCTGGTCTTCTGTACTTTGAGGTTTAATCCTTGAACATCTACTGTTATTAGGGCCAAAGCAGTGGTGCAAGCGGTAAGGCTTGCCTTGCCCATGCTAGCTTAGAACCACGGTTAGATCCCTCCCTGTGTCCCATATGGTCCCCAAACCAGGAGTGATTTCTGAGTGCATAGCCAGGAATAAACCCTGAGCATCACCAGGTGTGGTCCAACCCCCCCCCCCAAATCTCTTGTTATTGTAGAATACTCATATAATATTTCCCTAACAAAGGCAGCTCATTTTAAGTTCACATTGAAGATATCTGGTGATCCTGAGATCCTTGGCAATATCAAATTCTGATTATTGTTTACTGAGCTAGATAATACTATCTTTAAAGGTTAAATATAAAAATAGATTTAGATATATGTCTGAAATGTGATAAAATTAGATATAATCTACTATTTTAAAGAGAAAAACCTAACATGGTCAAGGTCACTCAAAAGTTTTGTAGAGGCCAAAAGATAGTTATTTTCTGTTACAATCTACTAACTACAACATTATACTTCATTACATATCCTCATTTGAGAATCATAACAGCAAAACCAGGCAAAACTTCATAAATCAATTGGAACTCACAGAATAACTTTTAGATTTAAGGAGATATTCTGAGTATAATTTAGATATTTCTATTTATCTTTATTAGTGTAGTAACTTATTCCATTAATTACATGTGACTAGAAGTGTATTATTTTCAGTTACATGTATTATAAAATGAAATCAAAGTGTTCGTAGTTAAGTGAATTCTTTATGCATAAGAGTTGTGAATTTCCAGTATCTTTGAAGTTTATGGTAATTCTATATGAAAATGAATTATACTGAAAATATATTTTTATACTAAACTCTTCAGGAAGCTGAAAGTAGCAAAGAGAGAAAGATTTCTAAAATAAAAACAAATAGATAGCATTAGTGTAAATTCTGGAGTTTTGTACAGCCATCTAGATAACTGAATAGCCCAACTAACAAATATACAAAGTCCTTGAGATGAAATTTATGTTGTTACATGAATTTCAAACATCAAGATTTGGAATTTTGTAAAGATAGCACAACACATCTGCTACATATAACAAGTCAACATGATTTTCTATAGTCCAACACACTAATATTTCTCAAGCAAAAAGCATGAATTTTAAACCTAAGTGAAGTAAATAAGGCCTCAACCAAACTAATATCAGTTTGTGTCAGCTTTTCACCAATTTTATTCAGTCAGTTCAAGTACCAGAGAAAATAGAAAGTAAGCAAATGTTACATATTTCAAAATTGTGGCTAAGAAACATATTTCTACTAAAATAATTTCATAAAGTACCTCCAAATACCAATTTATTAAGCAATGCTTATATATATTCACAGTTTCTCTAAAGATTGAAAGGGGTCTTGGTGACTTTTTGTTGTTGTTGATTTGGGCCTTCTTATAAGTGACAATATATTTTTCATTAGTTGTTTATTTATTTTGGTTTGGAGGTCACACCCAGCAATGCTCAGAGATTACTCCTGTCTCTGCACTTAGTAATTATATCTGACAATACTCAAAGAAACATATGGAAAACCACAGATTGAAACTAGGTTGGTAGTTAGCTAGACAAGCACCTTACCCACTGATAACCCTTGGTGACTTTGCTTTCAGTTGAAACAATAAATACATTCAACAAATCAAATCATAATGTCTTTACAAGGGTGACTGTCTGTGGTGATTTTTAAAAGTCATAATGAAATTATCAACCCAGAATTGATGTGCCTTGTAAATAATGATTTTCTCAGATTAGAATTTTTTACATGAAACCTACTTGTATAAAGAAAATTCAACAAAAACTAGACCAAAAATTGAACTAAATAACATCAAGAAGTAATTCTAATGTTGGCATGATTTGTCAACTCTCACACTCTCACTCTATCTTTTTCTCTGTTTTGAGGCAGGAAAAATATTCTCTCTCTTTTTCACACACAATCTCAAATTCACAGAATATAACAACTATAATCATTATCTCTCATGGAGTGTCAAGCTCTTTTTACTTAACTGAGAATTTTAATTTTCTTCTTTCTCTAGAATTTAGATAATGATCTCCTATTTTTATGTGTCAGTATCAAATTAGTCATTTATTCAACCCTTAAATTATGTATTATAAATCTTTAATATTTTGATTGTTAAGAAAGAAATGTGGTTTCAAATAGAATGACTCAGGCTTGACTAATCATGTGCTGTAAAAGTAGAAGTGAAGAGTGTCTCATCTTCTAAAGCTTGTTAAAAATTTTAGAATTAGGGGCCCGGGAGATAGCATGGAGGTAAGGCATTTGCCTTTCATGCCAAAGGTCATCGGTTCGAATCCCGGTGCCCCATATGGTCCCCCGTGCCTGCCAGGAGCAATTTCTGAGCATGGAGCCAGGAGTGACCCCTGAGCACTGCCGGGTGTGACCCAAAAAAAAACAAAAAAAAAAATTTTAGAATTAAAAAAAAAGTTTTAGAATTTTGACCTTCCTTAATTTTAATAATTACAGGAATAATTCATTATAAGGCTAATTGATATCAAGAAATTGGTTCACATATATCACAATGTTATTATATCTTAAGAAGATTAACTTTATCATGTAATTCTAGGCCCTACTATAGCATTAGAAAAGACTTGAGATTTCATTTCATCACAAAATCAGACTAGTGAGGATAAAGAACTTTTACCCTGGTTAGTTAACCAGGGACCAAAGAGAGATTCAACCCACAGATTCTCACTTCTAGTGTACCCTTATTAGAAAAAAATTACGATAAATATTATGAAACATACATATTTTGCCTCTTCTTTTCTTGATAACATGTTTTACACAATACTGTTCTATTTCTTATGTTCACAGTAATCATTGTTCCAATAAGTCAATCTTTCACTATGATTTGTTTAATAATATTTGATTCCTTTCTATAAATCTTGCAGCCATTTTTATCTTTTTCCAAGCAATTACAACTCTGGCAGATTATGAGGTTCCTATATGAAATATTAAAATAGTTTGATGCACATCAATAAGTAGTATGCTCTTATCAAGGGGTAAATGTCTGATTTTCACAAATTACCTTGCTAAAGGAAAGAGAGGCTCAGGTAATTAATCTATCAGAAAATCTTTTGCCATATAAAGCCTCAGATGAGGGCTGAAATATACATCAGAATCCACATAATATGGTTTTTAGGGTAATAGTAAACAGATAAGGCATTTTGCTTTGCATATGTCTAATCCAAGTTCAATCCCCTGCACCACAAATATAAGCCCTACTAGGAATGACTCCTCAACCTAAAGCTGGAATTAAGCTCTGAGCAGCACCAGATATAGCCCAATGAATAATAAAAAATAAATAATAAAATAATATAATAAATAATAAAATAATATAATAATAAAATAAAATAGAGTGTTTAAAGGTGATTTCTGTAGCTAATACGAGCCAGACACTTCTTAGCATACCTAACAAAGTAAGCAGGAGCCGGAAGCTGGTGGAAGTAGGAGTAGGATCCAGGACATATATATCTGACATTTCCATTACTGGGCACTCTAAGAATTCATATAACATGAGAAGATTGCCAGACAATTTTCAGTCTTCTTAAATTAAGTTGTGAATACTTTGAAGTATGATTATACTTCATCAATGAAGATATCAGGATCATAGAGGTTAAGTGGATAATTTAAATTTATAATTAAGAATTACTGATTTGATATAAATATTATATCAATTCAATTATTTCAGAAATAATCACTCAAAAGGAGCCAGGGAGGTAGCACAATGGGCAGGGCATTTACCTTGCACACTGCCAACCTGTATTCAATCTCCTGCATACCATATGGTCCCAAGTCCATTAGGAGTAATTCCTAAGTACCCAGCCAGGATTTCCAAACAATTCAAACTCTGGCAGATTATCTGCACAGGTTCCTATATGCACTATTAAAATGCAAAATTAAAACACCTGAGCACTACCAGGTATGGTTCAATAAATAAATGAAATAAATAGTATCTCAAGGATCTTGAAAATAATGTGTCTCAAATAATTTGGAGCCCTGAAATTTGCTTCTCTTCATTGACTGCTTTAACCCATCAGTTTTACAGGCCCAGTTCTGTACCATCCTGACTGTGATCAGAACCAAATTAAAGACCACATAACTTTGAATATTCAATAGTATTCAAATAGTATTTAGCTTCAGCCTCCCAATTAATCTTTCTTTGGAACCAACCTATCCAGATTGAAATGTTGAGGAAAGGGTAAGAAAAAAATGTTTATTAAGCCCCTATTACCTGTTAAGCACTTTTCAGAATTTGTCTTCTGCAGCTCTCAGGAAAATATATGAGATGTCAAATGAAATCTGAACTTGTGGCCAGAGCGATGGTGCAGCAGTAGGGTGTTAGTCTTGCACAAGGCTGACCCAGGACAGACCGCAGTTCAATCCCCCGGAATCCATATGATTCCCCAAGCTAGGAGTGATTTCTGAGTACATAACCAGGAGTAACGCCTGAGTGTCACTGGGTGTGGCCCAAAGATTCAAAACTAACTAACTAAATAAATAAATACATAAAAGAAAGGAAAAAGAAATCTGAATTCAAGATCCCTCCAATTCCATGCTTTATTATTGTTATAAAAATATAACTAAAATGAAAATGAAAAAACCCTCAACATCAAATCAATTTTGTGAATATTATTTTTAAATAAATAATACTTTAAGTGCCTCATAAATATTATAACAAAACTATGTCATTGTAATCTCCAAGATGTTCAGACAATATTAGCACATGGAATATATATTTGGACTGCTTCTGTGGGCATCCATAATGAGTCCTGGAAAATATACAGGGGCAATATTAACTCAAATTCCTAACACCTTTTAACTATATCTCCTTTCTACATCTGTCTTTTTTGCACTTTCCCTAAGACTGCCCAATGACATGAAAAAATGACATGAAGAAATGGGAGTCACAATATTGTTCCACATAGTCACTAATAATTTAGCATACAGCAGTCAGAAAGTACTTTCCAAGACACACAAATATATTAAGATCATCACCCTTCTATTTTCTTATGAATTGAATTGCCTACACAAAAAAGCCATAAAACTTCAGACTCCATACAGCAATCGCAGGGTTATGCATAGATTTTGATCACTAAAGTGACTGGCATTGTCAGATTTAAACCTTCCCCAGGAAAACTGGGACTCCAAACCCAATTAAGACAGGAGCAGCACATGCCAACCTGTGGTGTTCATTCTAAATGGATGACACATGAACTTCAAAGAGCATTTGACAACACAATACATTAAAGAATGTAAGTCAGGGGTGGCTGAAATTGAAAGACAAAATAAACATTTCCATTTGCTAGGTAGGGAGTGAATCAATCGCAGTGAGCTACCCTCATTAAACTCAGGCCTGGAGTAAAAAGTGTAGTAAACATGCAGAGCTCATTACTGTACTGCCTAGTAAAGTGAGCAAAAAGCATATTTCTAAAATGATGTTTATTACCATATCGTGTATTCTCTTAAGAGGCTAAACAGCTGCTGTCTAACCACTGTCTTAATGGAAAGCAAATTTAGGGCTTTGGATGTTTTAGGTGGTGTTGGAGATTGAGGGGCTGGCAAGAAGAAGTTTCCATCCTTTCTATCCATCTTTCTTTAATTTTTTTTTAAAGATTTTAATGGATTACTGATTTATTTAATGGAATTATAATGTGAACCTCGAATGTCTTAAGTATAAAATATTAGCATTTACCATAGATGAAGAATTTTCCTTTGCTCAGAAAACTAAATATGATATTGCCCCGTATATTATTCTTAAGAGGAATACTATTACCATTCTGAAAAAAGGAAGAAGAAATCAGCTTTTCTTTGCAAAACTTCTCTATTATTCACTGAAATCTTTATAGACATTTTTTACACATTCACGGAGAAAGGATCATCTTTTTCTAAATAAAATGTTTTTGGCTTATATTCTCATTCATCAATATACTGAAGTGCTTTGGCACAATGGCACTCTCTATTCTCTAGATTATCCAAGAATAGTCTGCCCCTAGTATATAACAAAAATACTGCAACTCAAACTTAAATTAGACACACACAGTCATAAGTCACAACAGCAGAGTGGTGAGGTAGCAAGTGTGGGAGCCAATTCATGCTTGACTGCCTGTGGAAAATAGCACAATCTCTCTGAAAAGATAATTACAGTGAAGTAGAGAACACAAAGAGCTTCTTAATTGCCCCCTTGTTGACACCAAGCCACCAGATGAGTAGTAGTTAAAGGACAGTGCAGTACTCTCAAACTTGTTAAATCACAGAATTTCAACTTATATCTCTAGTGGAAAGAAAGGCTTAATGTTTTCATAAAGATATTCAATCCATTACACACTTATAGTTTTTAAATTTTTCAAATAAATAATTTTAATCTTTATTCCAGATTAAGCTTGTTGAATTAAGCACTGTACCTAAAGACCTAAATAATATGTAAAGGTAAAAATAGTAGAGAGTGCTAGAGAGATAAGTGATATAGAGTGCTAGCAGGTAAGGTACTTGTCTGGCACATGGTTGACCCAACTTTGATCCCCAGCATCCCTATGGTCCCCTGAGCCTGCCAGAAATGACTAAGTGCAGATGCATGAATAGGTCTGAACAGTTGGGTATGCAACCTACTTCCCACCACTGTCAAATAGGATTGAAGATCAGAGAGATAGCACAAATGGCAGAGATCATGCTTTTCAAGTGGAGGCCTGGGTTCAATCATTGCACTTTGTTGAAAGTAAAAATAAAGAAGAAAAGAAAATAAAGCAAGAAGAAAGAAAGAAAAAAGAAAGAAAGAAAAACAAAAGAAAGATAAAAGAAGAAAGAAGACAGAAAAATGAAAGAAAGAAAGAAAGAAAGAAAGAGGAAAGAAAGAAAGAAAGAAAGAAAAACAAAAGAAAGAAAGATAAAAGAAGAAAGAAGACAGAAAGATGAAAGAAAGAAAGAGAAAGAAAGAAAGAGGAAAGAAAGAAAGAAAGAGAAAGAATGAAAGAAAAACAAAAGAAAGAAAAAGAATAGAAGAAAGAAAGGAAGGAAGGAAGGAAGGAAGGAAGGAAGGAAGGAAGGAAGGAAGGAAGGAAGGAAGGAAGGAAGGAAGGAAGGAAGGAAGGAAGAAGGCTTTGGCAGGCTTCCACCATGCCAAAGGCCTTTCTAACCAGGCCTAGGAGGGGTGCAGGGCTTAGGTTACCCTAGCACCCTTCCACTTCCTTCCTCCAGAATTCCAAGGCTTCTCCTGGGCCACGAGCCTGGGGAGTCAGTGAGGTGGGTACCAACGAGGAGCTTAAAGGTTACCCCAGGCTTTCCCCATTTCCCACCTGGCTCCAGAGAAAGGGTTTGGGTGGGGGCTTTGAACTTCCAGGCTTCCAGCTCAGGAAGGATCTCTTTCCTTCCTGAGAGATGGGAGTATTTGCCAGCATGGGGAATGGCAGCACAAGAGGTTCTGGCTTCAGGAAGTGCAAGCAACTTTCCTTACTAACCCTGTCCATTGCTAGCCCCCATGCAAAACGAATAGATAGATATTTGGATATCATTGGGTTTAATCTTTTTGTCATATCAGAACGCTTCCCAGAAGCTCATTTTATTACTTTACTCCCTCACTCCCAACTATTATTTTTTTTGTACTAGTGATTTTTGTTTTGGCGAAGGAGGTTTGAATATCTTTCATAGTAATGTTTTTGGGGGAGTCGGAAGCTTCAGCAGGCAACACAGGGATGACATGGCTCCATGCAGTAGGCTTTTTGGCCGAGCTTAGGGGAAGATGCAGCCTTGGCTGCCCCCCACAGCCTTCTCTCTCCTTTCTCCCAGTTCCCAGGGTTACCCCTGGCCACCTGCTCATGCGCTCTTTGCTCTTTATGAAGTAGATTATTATCCTCTCTCAAGCTAACTGCCAGCCAGCTCCAATATGAAAATATAGACTCTCCGCCTGAGAAGAAACCAAAACTCTGTACCTATCTATCTATTATCAATGGATTACTATCTTCCAAATCCCTTTACTGGGTATCTGTGCTTGCTACCATAATCAGTTTACAAGAGGGCCCCCAATCAAAGATATTTTCTTTTTTTTTTTTTTGGCCACACCCGTTTGATGCTCAGGGGTTACTCCTGGATAAGCGCTCAGAAATTGTCCCTGTCTTGGGGGGACCATATAGGATGTTGGGAATCGAACCACAGTCCTTCCTTGGCTAGCACTTGCAAGGCAGACATCCTACCTCTAGCGTCACCTCACCTGCCCCCAAAGATATTTTCTGATATGAGGTGCTGTGAGTTGTTAACAGACTCCAGATGGCTAAATCACAGACAAAAGTGGTGTCTCGGAAACAACACTCTCCTCCTCAACTATTTCTAAAACATAAAAGGGACACATGTATCACCTTTGTATATCTCAGATGAATTCCCTTAACATCTATAACTCTTTTTTGAATATCCTCGTATATATTGACAATTTTGCCCACTGTTTTTTTTTTGTTTGTTTGTTTTTATTGTTTTTTTGGGTTTTTTTGGGGGGGGGTTTTGGGCCACACCCAGTGACGCTCAGGGGTTACTCCTGGCTATGCGCTCAGAAGTCTCCCCTGGCCTGGCCTGGGGGACCATATGGGGCACGGGGGATCGAACCGCGGTCGTCCAAGGCTAGCGCGGTAAGGCAGGCACCTTACCTTCAGCGCCACCGCCTGGCCCCTATGCCCACTGGTTTTATTATTTGATTGTTTGTTTGCTTTTTCCCCTTTGAGATCTGTTTTATACGCAATACTGGTAGAAAAGTAGCTCTGTGTAGAATTCATGTTTGAACCAAATTATGGGGAATGTTGGACTTGATCCGTCGGCCCCCAGATGCACCAACAATATCTTGTGGCATTGTTTATCTTTTGCATAGACACATTAAAATGGGAAAATAATACATATGCAAATAAGTTCTTATCTAATAGAGATGGGAACACAAATTTGGTAATGCAGTTAGGCCTTACAGACTGAACATTGGCATAATGATTTGGCTTAGGCCCATACACCCCTGAACAATGGATACCATCTATGGAAACAATCACAATTATCTATAACATTACCAGTATGCAAACCTCTACCATGGAAGACCTACCACTGCTCTGGCATTGACTTACTCCAAAGAGTGCTCTTAACACCCAGACGACTCAGGAACAACCTGCTTGCAGGGCAGATCGTTCCACATCTAATGGTGTGCTGAAACTAGAGGATGCTCCACATTAGCCTGACTTCAATGAAAGAAATGCATAGAATCCAGAATTTTTAAATATAAAAACCTGATACCAACAAAAGCTTAAGTGTGAAAAAGTTCCACCAGGATCACAGAGAATGACTCAGGTTGGACAGACTGGTATGCCTGGAGCCCAGAGTTAATCTTATGCTAATAAACTTCTGGGATGAGGCCTTCTTGTAATCAGGCCAGGATTTTTTTCCCCGTTTACCCCATATTTTTCTGGGCCTATGCAAAAATGGCGATAGCCACTGTCACACCTTTACTATTGTATTTTTTAACACTTATCCTTTAAGGAAAGAAAACAGTTTACAGAACTTAAAAACAAATAACTGTAGTAGAATGCCTGTCTGGAATACAGGCAGGGGAAGAGGGGAGGGGGCATTGGGAGGGGAGAATGTTACTCTGGTGAAGGGGGATGTTGTTTGTGACTGTAACCCAACTGTAATCATGTTTGTAATCATGGTGCATAAATAAAAAATATATTTTAAAAAAGAAGAAAGCAAGAAAGAGGGAGTGAGTAAGGAAGTAGGGAAGAAGAAAGGGAGGGAGGGAGGAAGGAAGAAAGGGAAGAAGGAATGAAGGAAGAGAGAAAGGAAGAAAGGGAGGGAGAAAGATAAGGAGGAAAGTAAGGAAGGGAGGGAAGAAGGAAGAAAGGAAGGAATACAGAAGAAGAAAAAAGAAATAAAGAAGAAAGGAAGGAAGGGAGAAGAAAGAAAGAAAAAGAAAGAAAGAGAGAGGAAGAAAGAAGGAAAAGAAGGAAGAAACAAAAAAGAAAGGAAGGAAGGAAAAAAGAAAGAAGAAAGAAAGAAAGGAAGAAAGAAAGAAAGAAAGAAAGAGAGAAAGAGAGAAAGAGAAAGAAGAAACAAAAAAGAAAGGAAGGAAGGAAGGAAAAAAGAAAGAAAGAAGAAAGGAAGGAAGAAAGAAAGAAAGGAAGGAAGGAAGGAAGGAAGGAAGAAAGGAAGAAAGAAAGAGAGAAAGAAAGAAAGAAAGAAAGAAAGAGAAAGAAAGAAAGAAAGAAAGAAAGAAAGAAGGAAAGAAAGAGAGAGAGGCAGAGCAATAATACAGAGGATAAGATGCTAACCTTGCATGTAACTAAACTGAATTTGATTCCAAGCACAACACAAGATTCTCTTAGCACCACCAGCAGTGATCCATTGAGCACAGTAGGGAGTGGCCAAAACATCAAAGGTAGCCTCTTCAACAAATGGTGTTAAGACACTGAAAAATGTCTTTAAAAGAAAATGAATCTAGATACTTATCTCACACCTTACACAAAAACTAATTCAAAGAGGACATTGAGGTTAGACCACAATGTGCATCAAGCAAAATATTGGCAGAATACTCCAATATTTGGGCTGCAAAATTATTGTAAATTTTTGTTTTGTTTTGTTTTTAGGGTCACACCCGGTGACGCTCAGGGGTTACTCCTGGCTATTCGCTCAGAAGTCGCTCCTGGCAGGCACAGGGGACCATATGGGGAACCGGGGGATTGAACCGCGGTCCGTCCTAGGTTAGCGCAGGCAAGGCAGGCACCTTACCTCCAGCGCCACCGCCCGGCCCCAAATTATTTGATTCCTTTGACAATTACAAAATAAATAAAAATAGACATATGGACTACATCAAATTCAAGAGTTTCTGATTGGCAAAAGAACAGGCTAAAACTAAAAGACATCCAACATAACGGGAGAAAGCATTTGCACTCAACACATTGGACAAGGAATTAATATTCAAGATATATAAAGAACTCACAAATATTAGAACCTATCTAATGAAGGTGATAAGTACAGTTAGAGAACTAACTACACTAATAACTTTCATGACAATGATAGAGAGAGAAATGTAATGCCTGTCTTTTAAAGAGAGGCAGGGGATAGGGTAGGAGGGAAATGGGGAACATTGGTTGTGGAAAAGTTGCACTGGCGAAGGGAGAATGTGCATTTTATGGCTAAATCCAATTATGAACATATTTGTAACTATTGTGCTTAAATAAAGAAATTATTTTAAAAATAAAACCCTATCAAAATGGGGAGAGGAAATGAAAAGGCAGTTCTCTGACAAAAGTAGTTGTATTACAAGGCACATAATAATGTGCTCATTATAACCTATTATCATAGAAGTCTAAATCAGGATGATAATAAGATATCATCTCATCAATTAGAATGACACTAAGAAAATCAATTGTGAAAAGCCTGTATTAGAGGGGATATAGTGAAAAGAGAATTATCTTCCACAGTTGGTGGAAACATTATATGGATCTTTGACTATTGAAAGCATTGTGGATGTTTCTCAGAAAAGTAAGAATAGAGTTGTCTCATAATTCAGCAGTTCCAATTTTGTGTCTAATTTGAGAACACAAAATATTCATTCAAAAGTACATATGCACACCATTATTTATTGGAGCATGAGGTCACAGTTTCACCCTAGATGTCCAACATTGGCCAAGTGGAAAATAAAGATATGATGCAAATATACACAATGGAATACTATGCAGTTTCAAGGAAGGATGAAATAATGCAGTGTGTTGCAATTTGGATGGAACTGTAGAATACCATGTTAAGCAAAATAAATCAGAAGAAGATAGATAAATAACAAGTGAGCTCAATTATCTGTGCTATATAGAGCAAGGCAATGCAAGATATCAATCAAGAGTACCTAGATTACCCTTAGTACTAGATTGTAGAATTGAGAGGAATAGGGAAGGAAAGAAATCAAGGGGAAAGTAATGAATAAAATGAAGGCAACAGAAACAGGGAACAGGAGCCTCAGACACATGAACAGCACAGAGGTGCAGAATATATCTATATATCTAAAATCATAGTAAACACACCCAAAATCAATAAGTCCAAACTGAAGAAAATGAAAAATTCTCTTTTCAAGGATGCAGACTGGCAGAGTGGATGGAAAACTGTGGTATTGAGTTATTTTTGGAATATTATATGCCTGAAACTCTACTATGAATAACTTTGTAAATCACATGCCTTAATAAATATTCTAGGAAAGAAAACAATTCTAAACAACAACATGTTACCTTTGACCATTTATTTGGGACCAGAAAGGTAATTCAGGAGTTAAGGCAATTGCTTCATAAGTGCTGGCCAAGATTTCATCCTTGGCAACACTTAAAGACTTCTGAGTACTGCCAAGAGAATTCTGTGACTACTGAGCCAGAAGTAAGCCCTCAGTACTGTTGTGAGTGAAAGAGGTTTGATGATACAAACTTATATTACCCAAAGGAAAAAATTCTTTTAAAAAATCAATACTTTAATACAAAATAAATCTTCATGTTACTATAGATTGTGGTGGTTACCATCAAAGTGAGAGTGTTTGTGACTAATTGGGCACTATTACATGCTTTAAAACTGATTGATTTGTCACCACACTGAGGAATTTTTAAATTGATCTCATTTCCTAATTTCTGATGATTATTTCTCATTGTCCACCTGCAAAGATTTGGACCATCCCAATTACATTTTGTAGAAGAAATTGAGCACATCTGCAGCACAGCAGTGAGCATCATGGACCTCAAAGGAAAACCATCCACATGAAATCCATGATGTGAGTTTCTGATGTCAAATGCAATCAATTTTAAATGGATATTTGGGTTTTAGAAATATTCATTCAAGGCCTTCACTAGCTATTGCATGAGTGATGATTTCAGTTTGCTTAAGGACAGCTGTGCCTACCATTCACTCACTCTGAGAAAAAAGAAACTGACATCCATCACAATCTTCTCAATTCTTATAGACAAGTACATCACTCTATGCTTGCTCGTGATAGTTTCCTAAAAATACAGAGAAAACGGTATTTGTGAGCAGTATCTTCCATTATTTGACATCATGATCAAAATTTTTCTAATTGCACTGTGAAAATATACAGGTTTTAGACATAAATGGTAATCAAAACAAATTGAGACAACTCTCTTCTATTAAAGCTCATCTGCTCTAATATGTGGTCTTTCATTTAAGTTTTGATTGGTCTGAAAAAGTAGCAGGAACCCCAGCTTAGGCTGAGGCTGGCAGAAGCCCTGAGAAATAGAGGGGTGAGTGCTTCATCCCCTAAAGGATAAATTTAAACGAAGAGGCGATGAAACCTCCTCCATTGAAGAAACATGGGGTTTTCTTGCCCAGAGATACAAAAGCAGCAGGAACCCATCTCAAGCTGAGGCTGGTAGAAGCTCTGACAAACAGAGGAGTGAGTGCCTACTCACCCAAAGAACAAATTTAAACTGCGAGGTGATGTCCTTCCTCCGATGAGAGAACACAGGCTTCTCCTGCCCAGAGACACAACAGCAGTGGTGTTCACTATGTGGCTGTGCTTATCGCCTAATCAATGCATATCAGCACAACATGTAGAAAAAAACCACACTGCAAAGGTACTACAGGAAAGCATCACTTAACACCACCATGCTTAGAGAATAAAGATGATGTATCTGAAGACCAACAGTACCAGTCACCTACATAGCTACTTTCAGAAAGACTTTAGAGAGAAAATTTAGAGGATGTTTAAAGAACTTGTGAAATGAACAAATGAGCCACAAATAATAATCAAAAAGACATTAAAGTAGAAATAAGGAAACTTAAAACCTAAATATCAAAGCTAAAATATTTAGTAGCCAAAGTGAAAATCTTAATGGAAAGCCTTACCAGCAAAGGACGGTTGCTGATATTAGAATCAGTGAGCTAGAGAATTAGGTATATAACAACTCCATACAACAGAAAGGCTGTAAAAGAGTCTTAAAGCAAATTATCTGATGGGAAAATGATGAAAAATTCCTCAAAAAATGTGAACACATAAAAATAGAGGTCTGCAATGAATTCAATGGAAAAAATTTAAGAATCATTGGAATCCCAGAGGTCCTAGAAGAAAATCTCCATGAAAGATCAACAGTCAAGGACATCATTGCAGAAAAACTTCCAGAGCTAAAGAGTGCCTGCAACCAAATGCCCAAAGAGTATGTGCTAAAATATATCCAAAGAAAAACATTCCAAAAAAATCCAAGTCACAATGATAAATCCCACAGATAGGGATGGAATATTGAAGACAGCAATATAATAAAGGAAAATTATGTACAAATTATCATCTTTAGGTTTACAGCAGGTTTGTCACAAACAATCCTCAAGTTCTGAAGGCAGTGGTGGGATATAGTGACAAAATTCAATGAAAAGAGTGCTTCACCTAGGATACTTCACCCAGACAGAATTACATTCAGGTTTACAGAAAGATACAGTGCTTCACAGATTGACAACAGCTGAGGAACTTTACAAATTCAAAACAAAACTTAAAAGAAGAACTGAACACTCTACTTTAAAGCAAGACAGACCCAATGAACAACCAAACTCACAAATGATGACACTAAATTCCATGACAGAATTATCTCTCTCAACATCAATGGACTAAATGCAATAGTTAAGAAACAGAGTTTCAAAATAGATCAAAATGTTGACTCCAACGTTTTGCTGCCTCCAAGAAACACATTAAATAGTCAGAGAGAACATAGACTCAAAGCCAAAAGTTGGAGAACAATCATTCATAAGCAACTCCTTCAAAAAAGCAGGAATGGTCATACTTATATTAGATAACATGGAATTTAGACATGAAATGGTGATAAGTAACAGAGATGGAAAATTTATGATAATCAAGGGATATGTGCACCATTAAGAAATCACCTCATAAACATATATGCACCCAATGAGGAATTCAGCAAAATATTTAGAACAATTGCTGACATATTTGAAGAAAAATATCTATAGCAACATAATAATAGTAGGAAATGTCAACACTGCTCTGTCAAGCCTTGATAGTTGAACCAGGTTAAAACCCAATAGCTCTAAAGGAAGAAATGGAAGAGAATGGCATATATATACACATATATGTGTGTGTAAATATACACGTATGTGTGTAAATATATATTTAAATATTTATATAAATAGAGCTCTCCATCGCCACAAAACTGGATGCACATTTTTCTCCAATATACACAGGTCATTCTTGAAAAAAAACCACATTATGGACCATGAAACATACCTTCATAAAATCAAGAGGATTTTATGAAAACTACCTTCTTATATCATCATGAACTAAAATTACAGGTGAATCACGAACAGACACAGAGAAAAAAAACCTTAAAACTGAAAATAAGGACCAGAGTAGTGGCGCAAACGGTATCTGCCTTGCACATGCTAACCTAGGACAGATTGCGGTTCAATCCACTGGCCTCCCATGTGGTCCCCCACACAAGGAACAATTTCTAAACACATAGCCAGGAGTAACCCCTGAGCATCACCGGGTGTGGCCCAAAACCCCAAAAACAAACAAACAAAACTGAAAATAAAACAACTTACTACTGAACAAACAGTGGATCAAAGACAAAATCAAACAGGAAATTAAAAGATTCCTTGAAACCAATGAGAATAGAAAAAATTATCAGAATTTGTGGGATATAGCAAAAGTAGAATTAAGAGGAAAAATTATAGCTTTTACAAGCATTCATCAGAAAGGATGAAGGGGCCTACAGAAATAATTTAATGGCACAGCTTACAGTTTATAAAACAAATGAACAAAAAAACTGAACAAAAATAGGCAGACAGAAGTAAATAATAAAATTTAGAGCAGATTAAAGAAATGAAACTACAAACAAATAACAATTTGAAAAATTCGTGAATGTAAAAGTTGGATGTTTCAAAAAATAAGATAAACAGGGGCCAGAGAGATAGCATGGAGGTAAAGCATTTGCCTTTCATGCAGAAGGTCGGTGATTTGAATCCCAGCATCCCATATGGTCCCCTGAGCCTGCCAGGAGCAATTTCTGAACATAGAGCCAGGAGTAACCCCTGAGAGCTGTCGGGTGTGACCCCAAAACCAAAAAAAAAAAAAAGGTAAACAAATTATTGGCCAAACTCACAACAAAAGGGAGAGAAACTTAATATGCCTTTTTAGAAATGTAAAGGGGAAGATACTAGCAAACAAGATCCGATGTCTCATCAAAAGTTCATACACCGGGGCCAGAGAGATAGCATGGAGGTAGGGCATTTGCCTTGCATGCAGAAGGAAGATGGTTTGAATCCCAGCATTTCATATGGTTTCCTGATCCTGCCAGGAGCGATTTCTGAGCGTAGAGCCAGGAGTAACCTTTGAGCACTGCTGGGTGTGACCCAAAAACAAAACAAAACAAAGTTCATACACCATAACAAGTAGGATTCATCTCAGAGATGCAAGGATGATTTAATATCTGCAAGTTAATCAATGTAATACACCATATCAATAAAAGGAAAAATAAAAGCCATAGGATCATATCAATAGATGGAGAGAAAACATCTGATAAGGAGGTCCAACATCCATTCATGCTAAAAACTCTCAAAAAAAAAAAAAAAGAGAGGAAAGAACTTTTCTCAATATGGTCAAGGTCATTTGCCTCAAGGTGATGGCAAATATTATACTCAATAGGGAAAAGCTGAAAGCCTTTCCTCTAAAATTTGGCACAGTATAAGTCTGTCCTCTCTTGCCACTCCTACTCAAAATAGTACTGAAAGTACTTACCATAGCAATTAGGCAAATATATATATATTATATATATATATATTTATATATATATATAAAGGGCATCCAGATAAGAATAAAAGAAGTCAAGCCGTCACTATTTTCAGATGATATGATACTATATTTAGAAAAACTCTAAAAGTCTACCAAAAAACTTCTAGAAACGTTAGATTTGTGTAGCAAAGTGGCAAGCTACAAGACTAACACATGAAAATCAATGCCTTTTTAAATACAAATAATAATAGAGAATAAAGAGACATTAAAATACAAGCCTATTTACATAAGTAAGAAACTCAAATATCTTGGTGTCAATTTAAGTAAAAAGGTGAAGGACCTATACAAAGGAAACTACAAAACACTGCTTCAAGAAATAAAAGAGGCCAAAAGGAAATGCAGGCATATACCATGTTCATGGATTGGGAAGATCAACATTATTAAACAACAATACTCCTCAAAGTATTGTGTAGGTTTAATGCAATTTCTTTAAGGAAATCCATGGCATTCTTCAGAAATGTGAATAAACACTCTTGAAATTCATTTGGAAGAACAAATGCTCATGAATTGCAAAAGCAACACTTTCAGAAAAAAAAGAGATAGAATGCATCACATTCCCAACTTTAAATTGTACAACAAAGCAATAATCATTAATAAAACATGATACTGGAATAAAGGCAGACCCTCAGATCAAAGAAATAAACTCGAGTTTTCAGATAAATCCCAGATATACAATCAACTAAACCTTTATAAAGGAGCAAAAAATACAAAATGAAGCAAGGAAAGTTGCTTCAACAAGTGGTTTTGGGACAACTGGCCAACCACATGCAAAGTAGAGAACTCAGACCTCTTTCTGACACCATGCACAAAGGTCAAATCAAAACTGATTACAGACATTGATAATAAACATGAAACTATAAGTTATATAAAAATAATTAAAATATTTCATGATATTGAGATTAAAGGCATCTTCAAGGACAAAACACCAATGTCCAAACAAGTGGAAATAGAGGTAAACACATAAGACTATATTGAATTGAGAAGCCTCTGCACTTCAAATAAAACTGAATAGGATACCAAGGCCACCCACAGAATAGGAGAAACTATTCATCCAAAACCCATCAGATAAGGGACTAATATCTAAGATATATAAAGTACTAACAGAGTTTAACAAGAAGAAAACATTCAATGCCACAAAAATATAGGGAGAAGAAATTAAAAGATATTTCCTTAAGGAAAAAATTACATATAGCAAAGGCCCATGAAAAATATTCCATATCACTAATTATCAGGGAGATGCAAATCAATACAACAATAAGGTATCATCTCATGCCACAGATACTGACATACATCACAAAGAATAAAAACACTGCTGGCAGAGATGTGGGGAGAAAGGAACTCTCCTTTACTGCTTGTGGGAATGCTAACTAGTTTGACCTTTTTAAAAAAAAACAATATAGATGTTTCTAAAAATGCTGGAAATTGAGCTCCCATATGATCCAGCAATATCACTCCTAGGGATATTCCCTATAAATATAAAAACAAAATGTCATCTGCACCCCTATATTTATCTCAACGCTATTTACAATAGCCAGAATCTGGAAACAACCCAGGTGTTCAACAAGATGTTCATCTACGCAATTGAATACTATGCAGCTGTTAGCAAAAATGAATTTATGGAATTTGCCTGTACATGGATGGGCATGGAAACTATTATGCCAAGTAAAATGAGCCAGAAGGAGAGATATAGACATAGAATACTCTCATTCATCTGTGGGATATAAGAAAAATAAAATAGTGTGGCATTAATATTGAGACAATAGAAATGAATGCTGGTGTGATGGCTCATGACATGAAGCTTGCCACAAATAATGCTGAATACAATTAGAGCAATAAATACAATGACAAATAAAATGACAATGAAAGTGAGGGAGAGAAGCAGAATGTCTATGATAGAAAGGCATCCTGAATTCAGAAAATTAAGGTATATTACGGCTGAAACTCCTGTATGAAAATTTTGTAAACCCAGTGATTAAATTAAAAATTAAAAGTTTTTATTAATCTATTATATAAACTAAATTGCATGTACAGATATTTAAATGTACTCTCATTATTTTGAAATTTGGAAATGTATGTCCTCAACATTTCATTTACAGATGAACATTTTATTTGTTTGTTTTCTGATGTTTCATTCCCAACTGTACTTAGGATTTACTCATGGCTCTTCACTCAGGGATTACTCCTGGTAGGCCTGAGGAAATATATGGGGTTCCAAGGAACAAACCTGGGTAGGGATCACATGCGAGGCAAGTGCTTTACCCACTGTACTATTACTCAATCTTTACATGTGAACATTCTTAGGTCACTATTATTACCTGGATTTCCCTCAAAGTCATTATAAATAGTTTTTCATTCCCTGTGAACATTTAGTCAACATCAGAATTGTAGTTTAACCAGCAACCAGTCATTTAGATACAAGTGGTAAAGTGATAGATTCTCCTTTTTTTGTTTGTTTGTTTTTGGGCCACACTCGGTGATGCTCAGGGTTTACTCCTGGCTGTGAGTTCAGAAATCACACCTGGTTTGGGGAAACATATGGGATGTGGGGAATCGAATTACATTCGGTACTAGGCTAGAGTCTGCAAGATAGATGCATTACCACTTGTACCACTGCTGCTGCCCCAAAAGACTAGTTTTTCTTGTTGTCCTTTGCTTATTTGGGGACATACACTCAGCAGTGCATAGGGTTTATTCTTGGATCTTAATTCCTGGATCATATGCTATATCGGGTATCAAATCGGTGTTGGCCACATGCAAAGGTCGCACCTTTGCCCTGTACTATATCTCAATCCCAAAAAAGACTTACTGAAGGCATTTTCCTAAGTGCTGAGGAGCCTTCTGGAAGTCGACATTATTTGGGCAGACAAGCATAAATGCTGTGAGTGAAGAGGGAAAGTTCTGACGTGTCTGTGACTCTAGTTTTACACCACTTCAGCACTTCTTTATTTCAATCCAGGATCAAGACAATGATGCATAGAGTGAGGAAAGTTCTTTCTTAAGAACTCTGTATCAGAAGTATTGATCACATTTGGTGACATAGAGATGTGGTATACATAAACTTCACATAAAGCTATACTGTAAAGCATGAGATCTGACTACAACACTCAAATTGTAAAATGGGTCAGTTTAGGAGGCATAATTGTATGTGTGAGGTAACCTGGGGACACTGGTCAAGGCAAGTTAGCACTGATAGTGGTATTGATATTGGAAATACTGTATAACGAAACTCAATTATGAATAACTATGTAAGTCACGATGCCTTAATAGTAAAATAAAATCTTAATATTGGGCTGGAGCAACATAACAGAGGGTAGGATTATTTCCTTGGAAGCAGCCTACTTAGGTTCAGTCCCCGGCACCACATATCCCCTGAGTTCTTGCAGGAGTGATCCTTGAGCAAGAAATCCTGACAACTGCTGGGTGTGACACAAATGCATAAAACAGAATGATTTTATTTATTAAACTATCAAGAACTCTATAAAACTTTGGGCCTTAGAAAGTTTTCTTTTAGTATCACCAAACAAGTGTTACAATAGCTTCTGTACACCTTACCATTAAAAATGGCACATTATTAGCAAGTAAAGAATATTGCTAGTAAAAATGAACTGAAATGTTGCTATAACCCATTCATGCCCACAAATTGAAAGACCAGTTTATATAAGCTGCTGTTCTGGGGTAAGGGATGGAAAGTGTCTACCTAAACCTGGACAATTAAAGAAATTGATCAGTGAAATAGGTAATAAATGAAAACATCACTTTATTTAAAATCAGATTAGAAATATTAATCTAGAATTACTGGATTCCAAATGACTACTAGTAATTAGGGATTAGTGATGTTCTCAGCTTCATTGATTAGAAACTTTGTTAACACTATGTAGCAAGTGTATAGTGTGGTTACAATTTCTTAAGGAATTCTATAGAAAATATCAGCTGAAGAATATAAATAGGAATTACTACACTATATAGCAGGTATTCAGAGGTATTTAAAGTTCACCTCATAATTTATCTGCTGTCAAATCCCATGACACTTCTCACTTGATCTTAGCCAAAAGGCCAAGAAGCGATTCCATGACACTTCTCAAATTATAGCCTTTTTCTTTTTTTAAGAGATCTTACAAGAAAATGTGGCCAATGTTCTTAGGTGGAGAGAAAAATCACAATTATACTTGCATGGATTGTCTTTATTGAGATTTATTATATTCCAACACTATGCCAAGTGCTTCCCATGTTTATCTCATATAATTCCAGCAAAAATTGTAGGAAGTCAGTAAATTCTTTCTTTCACTTTACAAATAAAGGAAAAACAAACTGCAAGAAGTTCTCACTTCTGCAGTCCTTCAACTAGTTCATGTTGGTGATCACAATAGGAATGCAGATGAGTCCAGAACCTGACCCTTGCTCATAAGAATGAGCAAGAGATTATCACTGCTGTCCCTTCCTAATATTAAGATAGCAACATAAGCTGAACTCTTCCCAGTTTAACTAAGTGCTTCTGAGAAAAACCACAGCATTATTGTGAAGACCAAGTTAATTATTGTAGTCCCATCAAAAGGTAGAGTGTCTGAATAGATCAGAAAACAAAATGCAAATTACTTCATTCTAAACTTTGAAAAGAGTACTTCATATAGAGTAGACCCTTAGTAAATACTATTAGATATAGAGAACTTGATAGGAATTTAATTTAACCCAAAGTTACATAGAATAAATAGAATTCTATTGGCTAAACAGATTGTCTCTCAAAGTAATATCCATAAATAATTTTATGACTATTAATCACTTTTTCAACCCTAATTATCAAATGTGTCTTGACCAAGAGTTTTCATATTGTAATTTCTAAGTGATTTACAAACTCTTTTCAATGAACCTATATTCCCCCACAATACAAGGGTAACTTTGAAAGTCACTGACCATGAAATCCTGATTTCAGTCTTATATTGGGAGCAAGTAGTTGATCATCCTAATTCCCAACAGATGATTTCCGTAATGAACTTTTCCTTTTTAAAAAAGTAGTTGAAAAATCATTACATCAACATTCAAAATGTGATCAACACCAAAGGTCTCAGCATGAAGCTTGAAGCAAACAGTGCAATCTATAGAAGCCCACTTTGTGTGCCTGAGGTCAAGGGAGCAGACACAAAGCATACTGCAACATTTAGTCACAGCATGAGCCAAGAACGCTCCTCCAATCCTTTTGAGTTGAACAGGAAAAAAGGATTAAAAGAAATAAAAGAAAGTGATATTGCCCATAATATAAATATCACATTTGTGAGCTACATCAGGTATAACCTTTCAGAAACTGGAAACAATCTAATGACAAATGTAATTTGCTTATTTTCTGCTGTTCTGACATAGGAATATGGAAATTAGAGCTAACATAGCTTGAAGTAGGGAGACCTGACAAACAGAGATCATCTATTTTGCAATTGGAATACTATAAAATACCTAGAAAGTACATCAGTTTACTTTAAGTAAAGAGTCTGTAAATCACTTAGAATTACAATATGAGAACACTTGATCAAGACACATTAGATAATTAGGGTTAAAAAAGTGACTGATAGTTATAAAATTATTTATGGCTATTACTTTGAGAGACAGTCTGTTTAGCCAATGGAATTCTATTTATGCAATGTAACTTTTGATTAAATTAAGTTCCTATCAAGTTCTCTATATCTATATCACTTTACTTTATTTAATAAAGAGATAAGACTAAGAACTTGTCAAAATCTAGCAGACCTGGCCCCTAATTATTTAGCTTATACATGAATTATATAATATAATACATTATATTATATAATAATATATGAATTATATATGATGATTTGCTTATAATATGAAAAAATAGATGGGGAAATCAAGAGTTTAAATCTTAGCTCCTAAGAGATCAATTTATCAATGATTTCACTTCAAAACATATCCCATGGCCAGTGAGACAGTGTAGCAGGCAGGACATTTGCCTTGGTTATGTCTAAATTGTGTTTGATCCTCTTCATTGCATTTATCCTTAAGAGTCCTACCAGAAGTAATTATTGAGCACAAGAGTACCAAGAGTACCAAGAATAAGCCCTGTGTATCACTACCTATGTTCCATAAATCGAATAGATAAATAAAAATACATACATAATTTAGGGGCATTGACTTATTTCATGAAAATAATTATGGTATAGATCACAATCAGTATGTATGAGTTTCTGTTGTTTTTTATTTGTACAAGTAAACACAAGCCTAGAAATTTGTTCTATTCTGACTCTATGACATCCCTTTCCATATCCTTTCCAAAAATTCTGCAAAACCAACTAAAACTAGACATATATTCTGTACCATGAATTTAATACTCTCATTATTATCCCATTATGTAAGTTAGAAATAAAACCTGATCCAGAAGAAGGCAAATTTCAGGGACAGAAAAAAGAGCAGAGGATGCAAGACAAAAAGCAACTTCATGGCCACTGCAGACAATGACTGGGATTGGACAAACTGGTTTGCCTGGAGCCTAGAAATGGAATTCTGTCAGGAAACTTCAGGGGTAGGGTCTCCTTGTTACTTAGGCCAAAGTTTTTCCTTTCCATGACCCCCATACTTTGATGGGCCCATGCAAATGACAATTGCCACACTGACATTGTTTTTTACAGTGCTCCTTTGACTCCAA
>PVKC010004394.1:0-35838 GCA_004027635.1 Crocidura indochinensis | reverse complement strand
TTTATAGCTCATTTATTCTTAATGCTGAATTATATCCCATTGTCTGATGTACTGCAGTTTTCCCGGTCACCTACTAAAGAAATTCTTGGTTGCTTCTAAGTTTGGCTATTATAAATAAAAGTTATATAAACATCTGTTTACATGTTTTTATGTGACATTCATTTTCTAGTCCTTTAGGTAAATTCTAAAGGGTACTATTGCTGATCATATGCCAAAAGTATGTTTAGTTTCATAAGAAATAAATGAATTGCCTTCCAATAAAACTATAACATTTTGCATTCCTACAGGTTGTGACTGAGAGTTCCTGTTGCTCCACCTCCATTAGAGCATTGTCTACTGTCAGGGTTCTGAATTTGGGCATTTTTTAATAGGTGTGTCGTAATACTTCATTATTGTTTTGACTTGTATTTTTCCCAATGACTTATAGTACAGAGCATTTTATCATAGGCTTATTTATCACCTATATTTCTCTTTTGGTGCAGTTAACTGTTTAAATCTTTGACCTTCAGAAGAGTTGTTCATTTTCTTGATGTTGACTTAAGAGTTCTTTGCATTTTTTGAATAATAGTCCTTGATCAGATATAATAGCCCTTGATCAGAGGCAATTATTAATCTTACTCTGTAGTATGTCTACAGAGTAGTATGTAGAATGATAAAAAAAATTTTCAGTTTATCAATTACCTTTCCACCGACACTCTTTGGGTGTTGCATCTAAAGACATCACCATACCCACAGCCGGGGTCTTTTCCCTGTTACTGTTTCATTGTTTTGCTGTTCACACCTGTAATCCATTTTCATTTCATTTCATTTCATTTCTGTGAAGGGCAAAGGTCTGTGTGCAGGTTAGTTTTGTTGCATGTAACCATCTCATACTATTTGTTGCTATCTTACAGCTCACAAATGAAGTCCATCTTTATTGCATTTGTTCATTTGCTAAAGATCAGTTGATTAGATTTATCTAAGTCTGTTTTGAAATTGTCTATTCCATACCATTAATCTACTTTGCCAAAACCACATCAGCTTGGTGACTTTAGCTTAAAAAAAAACTTTTTTTAATTTTTTTATGTATTTTATTTAAACACCTCGATTACATACATGATTGTGTTTGGGTTTCAATCATGTAAAGAACAACACCCATCACCAGTGCAACATTCCCATCACTTATGTCCCAAATCTCCCTCCTCCCCATCCAACCCCCGCCTGTACTCTAGACAGGCTTTCTATTTCCCTCATACATTCTCATTATTAGGACAGTTCAAAATGTAGTTATTTCTCTAACTAACCTCATCCCTGTCTGTAGTGAGCTACATGAGGTGAGCTGTAACTTCCAGATCTTTTCTCTTTTGTGTCTGAAAATTATTATTATTGCAGGAATGTCTTTCATTTTTCTTAAACTCCATAGATAAGTGAGACCATTCTGCGTTTCTCTCTCTCTCTCTCTCTCTCTCTCTCTGACTTATTTCACTCAGCACAATAGATTCCATGTGCATCCATGTATAAGAAAATTTCATGACTTCATCTCTCCTGACAGCTGCATAATATTTCATTGTGCTATGTACCACAGTTTCTTTAGCCATTCGTCTGTTGAAGGGCATCTTGGTTGTTTCCAAAGTCTTGATAAGGTAAATAGTGCTACAATGAAAATAGGTGTAAGGAAGGGAGTTTTTGTATTGTATTTTTGTGTTCCTAGGATATATTCCTAGGAGTGGTATAGCTGGATCATATGGGAGCTCAATTTCCAGTTTTTGGAGGAATCTCCATATCGCTTTCCATAAAGGTTGAACTAGACGGCGTTCCCACCAGCAGTGGATAAGATTTCCTTTCTCTCCACATCCCCGCCAACACTGTTTGTTCTCATTCTCTCCAGGACATTGAGACTACAGGCATATTCAAGGAGGAAACTGCACTCTCCAAGCAAGTGAAAGCAGAGATTAACAGATGGAAATATATTAAGCTGGAAGCTTCTGCACCTCAAAGGAAACAGTGCCCACGATACAAGAGTCACTCACTGAGTGGGAGAAACCATTCATCCAATACCCATCAGATAAAGGGCTAATCTCCAAAATATACAAGGCACTGACAGAACTTCACAAGAAAAAAACATCTAATCCCATCAAAAAATGGGGAGAAGAAATGAACAGACACTTTGACAAAGAAGAAATGCAAATGGCCAAAAGACACATGAAAAAATGCTCCACATCACTAATCATCAGAGAGATGCAAATCAAAACAACTATGAGGTACCACCTCACACCCCAGAGATTGGCACACATCACGAAAAAAACAACTTTTTAAAATTTGGGGCCACATGCAGATACTTCTGGCTCTGTACTCAACAGTCACTCTTGGTAGGACTCAGGGGACCATATGTGGTGCTGGGGACCAAAACCAGGTCAGCTGCATGCATAGCAAATGTCCTACCTGCTGTGCTATCATTCTAGCTCAGATGATTAAAGCATTATAGTCAATCTGGAGATTGAGTAGTTAGTCCTCTAATTTAGTTTTTCTCCATTTTTAAGGGTCTAAAAGAACAGTAGATTTGGGAAGTTTTGTGTATCTTCTTGTTTCTTTGTTTTTATTTTTTGGTATTTGAACCATACCCCGTGGCTCTCAGGGGTTATTCTTAGCTTTGCACTCAGAAATTACTCCTAGCTCTGGAACCATATGGGATACCAGAGATCAAACCCCGGTGGGCTACATGCAAGACAAATGCCCTCCCTGCTCTACTATTACTTTGGCCCCAGTTTTGTGAATCTTATATGAAGTATGCACTTGGATGGATGTGCATGTATAGTGATTTGAGGAGTAATCTTTGGAAAGAGAGAATTATAGAAAAATTATTTAGCACATGACTTTGAACAGTTACTTAGTTCCTTGAAGTGCGAAGTTCTTTATCCGCACAAAAGGCAAGATAGGAGCCAGAGAGATAGCAAAGCCCACAGGGCATTTGCCTTGCACACAGTAACATGGATTTTATTCCTGGCATTCCATATGCCCCCAGTACCACCAGGAGTGATCCCTGAGTGCAGAGTATTGTTAGACGAGTATTGTTAGACGTGACTACCCTCCGAGAGAGAGAGAGAGAGACAGAGAGACAAAGAGAGACAGAGAGAGACAGAGAGAGACAGAGAGAGAGACAGAGACAGAGAGAGAAGTTAGAACCCAGAGATGGTCACAGTGAGTCCAGAAGACTAGAACCTAGTACCATATTAGCAGGAGATACACAAAAGTTCCTTCTTCATTCAGTTACCACAGGTGCTATGCAAGATTCTTTCTAACCCCTGTCTGGAGAGTCCAGCATTAAACCTGGAGCCCCAACTCTTGAAACAATAGGCTGTCTACATTCTTCTGGGTCATTGTATTTTTCCTTAGGAGAAAGTGGTTCCAAGACATTGGCAGGAAAGGAGTTCTATCACCCCAGCACTTTGCAGCCACCCTGTCCTTTCTCTAACCTCTCAGCCCAGTTATCACAGTCTGGAGCAGAGCAGCCTTCAGAGAACAGCCTAATGTTGGGGCACTCAAAATTTCTGTGTGGCCAATGCAGGGCTTTAGTATTTTTCAGAGGACCAATAGACAAGGGTTGGATTTTCCTGATCAAAAACTTTAGATGCTTGAATGGCACACACTGACAGTCAGTAGTTCTCTTCCTTTGGCCAGACTACTTGTCACTCCCTTCTGCTTCCTCTTGAGCACTATTGGTGATAATATGAATGATATAAATCATGATATTAAGGAAACATGCTGGTCTGGTCCCTGAACCATCTGCATCCTCAGGTCTGGGCCACATACTCAGTCTTTACTGTCTAGTTTTTTAGTGTGCTTGGAGGTGAACCTCAGGAGTCCTACATGCCATAAAGTCCTCAGAACAGAGTGCTGAGAAGGGTGCAGGTTTCCTCCAGACAAAGGTCAGGGGAATCTTCCAAACTCAGTTTGCTCTACCCTGAGAGGCTGGCACCTGCTCTACCACCCTCTGGCTTTCTGTTAATGCTCCCATGACCTCAGAGGATCACAAGAGGAGGAATAGGCAGGGCTCCCTTGGGTAGGGTTAGGTCTTCATCCCCAACAGCTGTCTGGATGCAGGGGAGCAGAGCCAATGAGTGCTCCCTCTGCTCCTAGGAACAGGCTGAGTCCTGGGCCAGCATCAGCAGGTGTTGGGCCCTACGTGCTGGCTCTGGCTGTAGTTGGAGTTTACCACATAGACATGTGTGGTGGGGGGTGGTCAGAAAAAGTGAAGCCTCTGCCTAGGGCCAGGAGATCTGTGAAATCCTGAAGTCAATGGTGGGAAGAAGCAAATAGAATGAGAAAGGATAAAAGGAGGCAGAGAGGAAGAAGGTAGGAGGCCTGGTTTAAAAGCTGCCTAATTCTAGAATAATTTTTTTCTATTTTTATTAGTGGATAAAATTACTAAAAAGTACCATCCATTTCCTACTGGGACTTATTCCATGAGGCTTTTACACCAATGTCCTTCCCTTAGTTGACTCTCCTTAACTCTCATTCCTGGCTGCTTCCAAGTGAGCCCCAAGTTTTGTGAGCTCAGTGCTTGAGCTTCATCTAATGTGTCGTCCCATTCCAATAATACTGTTTTCATTTCACAGAGCAAGAGAAAAGCCCTGAAAAGCTTGGAAAGATCAGGTCAGCCTGAGCAGTTTATATAGGCTGCTGGGTGGGGTGACATGCCTGGAACTTTAACACAGACTTCAAAATAGGAGCACCAGTGAGACAGACACACAGGGGAAGAGAGACAGACAGAGGAACAGGAACAGACAAGGGAGGAGACAGAGGGACAAAATTAGGGGCCAGAGCAAGCATGGGAATACACAACTGACTCATGTTCGATCCCTAGCACCCCAGACCAAATTTCCCCCAAGTTACTGAGCAGCATTTTTTCAGGGTCTGGGAAGCCATACGAAGGCCTGTGGACTTTGTGTTCAAGTTGTGGAAAAGCCGCGGATGGGCATACAATAAAGGGGATCACAGCAACAGAGGTGCAAACAGCACCTACTACTTATATTTTATACCAAGTGGATCAGGTACTGGGCATAAAAGAAAGCCCATAACCCATAGGAATCTTGCATTTACTGCCTTTGCAGAACAGGGAGTGCTGTGATTACACATGTGTCCTGTCATCACTGAACAATCAGGGGAGAGTAGAGCCCTCCTCAAGCAGTCTGACTGGATCTTGCTGTAATAAAGAACAAAAAGCAAGTTCTTGGATGTCACCATTCCATTCTAAGTTCTTTGACATCTGTCAGGATGGAATTTGCAGCCTCTCCATGTCTGCATGAGTTTCCTCCAGGAGCCTCAGTTTCCTCCCAAAGATGTGCACACGTTTGCTAGGGTGACTAAATAATTTTAAACAAAAGTGGGAAGAGGGGTGATGGAAAGGTGGGCATCCTACTCCAGAGTACTGTCTACCTTGTGCCCTGACCTGGTAAGTTAGGATCCCATCACTTATGACACTGAACTAAAGTAAATAAGTTTGAAAATAAATGTATGCCTTCAGTTGATTTCTTAAAAATATAATTTACTAGCGCTCATAATATATTTGTTTCCAGGTCAGTAAGAGCAAAATTATTAAAGAAAAAGAAGAAAAAATAGAGCAACAAGAAATCATGTGAAATTTATTTATCTCCTATAAGGTCATTAAATAATTGTGAGGCTTAGTAAGCTCTGGTTGATAGTTGATTATCCTGTTACTTCTTTTGCTTCTGAACAGTAGGTGACTACAGATATGCATTGACATCTAAACTGATGTGTTTCTAAGGAGATGACACTATTAAACAAAAATGAAGTCACACAGTTCAGGATTTCCAAGCACTATTACTGATACTGTGTGTTTTTTGTGGAAGAGTATTCAGCTGCCAGAGTTTCTGGGAGCAAGAGAAGGCATCAAGAGGGTACCCACACTCACTCCAAAAATTATTGGGTTATATCAGCCCAAATAGCAGCATACCAGGAGTTTTAGTCAGATAAGTGTCTCTACAGAGAGCCTTTGAGGAGGTGGTGAAATAGGGTCATTGGTAAATGGCAATTATGGGTCCATAGGTACAACTGACATGGCTTTAGCGGGGAGAGGTCTTGGCCTGCCATCTTCTCCCAAGAAGACCAGCTTTTAGTTGTGTGGCCCTTGTACCCATAATTTTTTTAAGGTTTTGTTTATATAACTTTCAAGAATAGAGTATGTCTATGGAGTGAGTTGGCTGCATGCAGACATAGCAATTGTATTTTTCTACAGTTGGTTCTTTTTTTTTTTTTTTTTTTTTTGGTTTTTGGGCCACACCCGGCGACGCTCAGGGGTTACTCCTGGCCATTCGCTCAGAAGTCGCTCCTGGCAGGCACGGGGACCATATGGGGAACCGGGGATCGAACCGCAGTCCGACCTAGGTTAGCGCAGGCACCTTATCTCCAGCGCCACCGCCCGGCCCCCTACAGTTGGTTCTTTAATGAAATGTGCTTTATGTTTCTATTTAGAAGTTTGGCAATGCCTTTGGAGCCAGAATATGTCCTAAGAATGTGATTCTAGTTCATACCAGTGATAAATTGTAGTTCATACCAAACGATAAAGTTCAGGGGAGGGGTTGTTAGAGTAAACGTTGCCATGTGCTTTGATGAGGAACCTGAGGACTGGCTAAGTGGGTGCAGTCCTGTATCAACATTGGATATAGCCATGTGACTACTATGACTAATGAAGCTGACATTTTCTTTTCTTTTACTTTCATCATCTTTCATTCTAATGTAAGTAGCCACAAGAAGCTAATGGCTTTCCTAGTGGAAAGGCACAGAACAGCTGGAACTTAGTTCTGAGAGCACAGAACCAAAGAACCAGGTCTCATTAGAGGGTCAGGAATGTGAAGTCCTCCCTTGTGAAGTCCCACTTGCTTAAATATGAGGTGGCAGATAGTATTAATGGTCTTCTCTCCACACTCCGGTTGTACAATCAGAAGAATGCCTCCCACTCAGATGCACAGATTGAAGAACTAGCCCAGGCTCTGTGACCTTCGAGCCAGGCAATACCCTTAGACATTTTCCTGAATCTTTGTTTCCTCCTCTGTAAGATGGTAACCACCTAATCACTGAACTGTCCTGAAATCCTATGAAAAAAATATGTGTGTGGAAAGCTGGAAACTATAGGGCCTTATAGATGAAGCATGCTTCACATGTGGAAAACCTAGGATTAATCCTCTGCTTTGAATGGTCCCTCTAAATCTCCAGCACCACCAAAAATGGCACAAGTGCTTCAAGGTATGATCTCATTTATTTATTTTTTTTTACTTTTTACAAAAAAATGTGCAAAAATCTTGACTTAAACGCATGAATTAAAGGTAAGATTTCATAGTTAGCGTGATAGTACAGCTGATGACGCATTTGCCTTGCACTTGGAGGACTCAGGTTCTACCCACAGCATCCCAGGTTGTCCTTGAAGAATAATATTTGAGCATAGAACCAGGACTAGGCCTTGAAAACAGCCAGATGTGGCTCAAAAATAAAATAAAATTTCAATCTCTCACTCTGTGCAAGAGAAAAACATGCCTATTATAGAAAATGCAGACAACTTTAGAGGTGAAAACAAATTCTGACATATCTGAGCTGTCTTTTCCTTTTCTTGACATATGTGTGCAAATACAAATTCTTAAAACTAGCACCAGTTTTGGTGCTAACTTCATTTTTTTTCTCTCCTTTTTCTTCTCTGTTGTGATTCCGAAGACGCAACCCAAGACTCCAGTGACAAGACATGTGTTCCCTCCCCCACCTACTCCAGTCCCCTCACAAACAAGCCACGTCCTCCATGAGCTATTTTTTTCCCTTGGCAATTTATTACAAATCTTACTCCGCATCATTAGTTTCCTGCAACAAGATTTTCAATAGCCACCAAGCATTCCCTAGGATGCAGTGGCTTTGCCTTCAGCACCTGTTACTTCCTTCGTTAACAGGTGGGGAGGGAGTCCAATGATGTCTATCTGTTAGGAGCCAGGGAACATGCCTACGTTCTAGATTCCAATAGCCTGACAGCTCGTCAACAAAGTGAGGGAAAAGTCTCCAAGAATCTTGGCTAGTTGTCCCCTTCTTGTCCTCCCCGCTAGAGGGCAGCTGGCTCCAGTCCCAGAAGTAACCACACTTTGGTCCTTTGCACCCAGTGCCACATAGGAGGGTTCCCCAGGCCCATCTTCCCCTATCTTAGACTCCTGGCAAACCACTTTTCTTTGTGTGTCCATATGTTTTCCAGAGACTTTTCTATTTTCCAGGTTCAAAGGAACCCAGATCTTTCTGTTGAATTGATTCAAAGATGAACCACTTGAAACACAATTCGAGACCAATCACCAAGTCTCCACTCCATCTGTACCTGGGAAGTGTCTTTGCGCTCAGATCACTTGCCAGAGATACTCTGTCTCTCCAATTACTTTGGCAATTTTATCAGCACTGAATGGGGAGCTGCAGGTATAAGGCTACATGAGTTATTTGATAAAATGTTGTTGCACCTGGGAGCTTAAGAAGCCTCACTACTGCCTTAACCTGGCCTAGGGGACCTGTGGGGGGGTGTGTTGGAAACAGATTTAATTAAGGTTAAAGAAAAGGATTAAAATAGACTTTGGATAAGGACTGGGCGGATTATGGTTTCCAAAAAAGCAGATGTTGAAATTGGAAAGCTGCTTCCTTTGTCCATTGCCAGAGCCTTCTGCTTTGTAAGCAAAGCACTTCCAAGAAAGAGAAAAGTTAGGGAGCATCAAAAACAGCAGGGGAGAGAGGCTGCTCTCACTTCCTAGTAAGTCCACCCATGACTACTTTAAGGGCTACTTCCCTATTTTCAAGGGCTGTGCCCATGGTAAAAAAAGAGCGTGGCTCTCAGTACTTCAAACTCTCTGGAGTCAAATACCTAAACTGTCCTGCCTGGCACCTCCCTTCCTCCTTTAATTCCTCCTTCCATTCTCTTTCATGTCTCTTCATCCCTAATTTCTCTTTAGACCCTCTCTCCCTTCCTTGATAATCCGTCTTCCTTTCTCCTTCTTTCCCTTTTCCTCTGTCCCTCCCTTCCTCCCCTTTCTTTCTTTCTCTTTCCTTTATCCCACCTAACTCCTTTCTTTCCTTCAAACTTTCTCCTTCCCTTAATCACCTTTTTCTTCCTTCCTCCTTTCTTTTATCCCTCACTTCCTTCTTCCTCTTTCCCCCTTTGTTCCTTCTCTCTTTCCCTCTTCTCCCCATCTCTCTAAATAATTTCCCCTTCCCTTAAAAATTAAATTTCAACAATAGGCAGCTGCTAGGAAAAATGAAGTCATAAAATTTTCTTATGGATATGGAGAGTATTATGCTAAAAGAAATGAGTCAGAGGGAGAGGATAGACATAGAATGATAACAGCAGGGGAGAGGGCAAATGGGAAGGCAGAAGAAAAACTGGGGACATTGGTGGCAGGAAATGTCCACTGAAAGGTGTTGTATGACTGAAACTCAGTCTTGAACAACTTTGTAACTCATGGTGATTCAATTAAATAATTTATTAAAAATAAAAGTGAGGGGCCGGCAAGGTGGCCCTAGAGGTAAGGTGTCTGTCTTGCAAGCGCTAGCCAAGGAAGGACCACGGTTCGATCCCCAAGCGTCCCATATGGTCCCCCAAGCCAGGGGCAATTTCTGAGCGCTTAGCCAGGAGTAACCCCTGAGCATCAAACAGGTGTGGCCTGAAAAACTAAAATAAATAAATAAATAAATAAATAAATAAATAAATAAATAAATAAATAAATGTGAAATTCCATCCTATCCACCCTTTGTCAAAACTAGAACCAGTAGAGGTTGAGCAAAGTCTTCTCAGGTCACTAGTGTCTGTCTATTTTTGTCTGTCTGTTTGTCTGTCTGTATGTATGTAGTATTATGTATATAATTTGAAGAGCCATAGATGCTAGAAGCCACAGCTGTAGAGTCCTATGACCAGAAGAAGAAGAAGACAAGAACACACAGCTTGAGTCAGAACAAACAAGGAAACCTGGTGTGAGGTCTGGTGTAAGTTAGAAGACTATAAAGAGTTCTGAGTCCAGGCTGATGTGGAAAGTGATAGTGCTTCTAGAAATAGGTAGAAACTGGAGACACGGTTCAAGGGCTGGAACACACACTTTGCGTGTGTGAACACTGAGATGGATTCTGGCACTACCTGATACCGAGCACTGCTAGGTGTACACCATCTACCCCACCAAAAACAAAAATAAAGTAACAATGGCAGGAAAAAGAGTCCCGAGGTAAGCAGACAAAGGAAGAGCATCAAAAAATAGTTTTGATTTCACCACTTGGGGAAACTGGGGTTTTGATAGTCATGGAAAGCATACTTCGGTATTGTTCCAACCTCAAATTAGGAAACTGAGGCATTTCTTCATCTATGCCCTCACTTGGAGAATGAGGCCAGGGCACCCCAGCACTGCCCCTTGACTGGCTAAGACAGCTAGTCCTACAGGCATCGTTCTGTACTTGCCTAAGCAGGTAAGATACCTGCACAATTCAGACCAGAGCCAATGATCACGAGGATGAAAAAACGGCTAAGGAAGCAATAAAAGTCCTCAGAGGATTGTAGAGCATGTTACAGCCTAGGTGCTGAATTGGGGAATCCTCAGGCAAGGTTGGAGAATTCAAGGTCAAGTCTAGAAGGATGAACATGCGGATCCTATGGGTAGCTCACCCAGGTCCCATCCCTGTCCTGTGGGTAGGTTGGCCAACCACTCTGGCCATCAGAACCCAGGAGACAGCTGGCACCTTGGTTCTCTGGTGACTTATCTGCTTCTCTTCCTCCTCTACTTTGCATTGCAAGGTTCCACACAGCCACACTTTATCTCTGGTTGGGGAACTCTGCAGAGTTCCCATTTTCACCCACACCTACAGTCCAGACCAGTGACCCAGAGGGTGTCAGAAGTTCACCCTAAAAGTACAGGTGCCCAGGATATGCAGCTCTGAGATGAATACTCTAATTTTATATTTGGAAAAACTCAATCCTTTCCACAGAAATACCATTTTCATATTCTCACTCCCATTATTGAATGTCAGATGAGCAGGGTGTAGTGGTACATAAACCCTCAATGATTTGTAGAATGAATTTCTTTTTAAAGAGCCAGATTGTCCTATTTTTAATTAATTTTTTTCTTTTGCTTAGGGCAGACGCCAGGGACCCCAAATGAGAATTTGGTACCTGGGTCAGATGACTCATAATGTCACAAATTCTGAGCGAGACCATATTGCTACCAATCCATAGTTTCTACTAATCCAAGTCAAAAAATGTCCAGGGACGACGTTTTCTCTTAGAATTTCAGACTCCCTGAGGACTAATTTCTCTGAAAGCTGCATTAAACTAATAGCACCATAAAAGGCCCATTGTGAGATCTAATTGGTTTGCAGGACTTTCCTATAAAAATAATAAAAAAGGCTGCCAGAGGCAGTTTCCAAAGGTCAGTTATCTTTGTGTGGCTTAAGTTGAGTGGAGGTCAGTCCCAGAATTCCATTTTATAGGCATATTAATCAGAAGCGGGCCTTGCTCTTCTCATCTGACCCATCACCTGTCAGAGAATGCCCAGCTTCTGTCCCCTTCAGAGCAGGCTGTGACAGGCACGGTGAGAGATTCAGTCCTTGCCCAGTACATGATTTGGTTATATTTGACCCAAATGAACTTGAACAAAATGAAGAGTTTAGCTAGTGAACATAACTGAGAATTTTAACAATGGTTGTCTCCAACGATTAAATAATGTCAACCCATACATGAATATTATCCCTCTCTCAGTTCATTAATAAATGATATTTCTCTTCCTTTTCTTCTTTCTCTCTCTACTTTTCTTTCTTTATCTCTCTTATCTCTTTATCTCTCTTGCCCTCCCTAACCATTCCCCAGCCATTTTCTGCTGATCATCTTTAGAAAAGCTTTGCTGCCATCTGACTGGTAAGAAGGCAAAAAGTTGTCCTTTCCCCTCACCCCCATTCAGTTTTCTCCTACTGAGGAGCCTCATATGAAAAACAAAACGAAACCTTTTACTCTGCTTATTGCTATCAGGATAATGCTCCCATTACTGGGATATCATTGTATCCAAGGGGTTGCAAGATATTATTTTCCTAGATGGAATCACATGTTTAGGAGTTCTAAAGAGAGAATATACAACATATTTGACAACTAACCAGATCACATGGGGTAAAGGAAAGAAATGGTTCCTCCTTACAAAGACAGGATACTGGCAGATAAAATCTTGATGGATCCAAAGAAAGTTCTCCAACTTCCACATGATCCACCTAGTTCATTGATACAAGTACCAAATTATCCAACTATCATTATTTCAAACATATTTATTCTTCCTTTCTTCTATCCATCCATCATGCATCACACGTTTATATATCCATCTTTCTTCCCTTTCATCCATTCATCCATTTTTCTCAGCAAAAGAGTTGATATTATGGAAACCATTTCTTTTCCTTCTTGCCTCCTTATGAAAATAAAATCTAAAAGGCAATAAACAATAAAAAAATAAAATCTAAAAGTCTCTTGCAAGAACTCAAGTTTCTAAACAATTGGGTTATCCTCAAACCCTGGTTCTGCAGGTTTCTATCAGAATTCATAAAGAAGTCTAGAAGGCTCAAAGTTAGCATGCCTATCTTTCAGTGCTAGGTGTAGGTCCTCTTTTCCTTATCATTATTCTCTAATACTTCTGCAAAGAACACCTGTTTATTGTATGATTTTTAGAAATAAAATACTAATACTGAAAACTACTCAATCCCATTCTTCTGATTCTGTACATCCCAGGCAACTCTTTTGAAACTTAGTCTCCTCGGCTGCTTATACTACAAAAGAGAATGGGTTGATCATTCAGAACATTCTGGAGTCACATACTACTCCATAATACTCTACACCATACTAAAGTTATCACGACTTTTCTGAGTCTTAGATTTGGAAGTCTCTTGCTCATAAGATTGCTATCCCAACATCCACTCTGCTCAGCAGAACATGAGGGCAGGATAAAAGCGTCTGCCTTTTCACAATAGCCCTGCAGTGACTGGTCACATTTGCAGCCAGGCACAGAGCCATTACTCATTAGAAGCAAAGTGAATGTCAGTGTGTTTTCTATCATCTACATGAAGGGCTAGTCCTGTAATGGGCCACACTGAGCATGAAAGGGATGTGCCCTTCCTGGGGAGGTTGTGGCTTCATAGTCATTTCTGTGTTGGGAATAAAAGTGAAAATTATTAGACCATTGAAATAGCTGAAACTTAGATCTTAATATTTCAAATAGGATCAAAGAGACTTGATATAGTGAATTATTTTTCCTAGATCCCTTTGTCATCCAGATATGGAAATACACAAATATGTCAGTCACAAGGATTTTAACTTTTATACCCAAACTATTCTTGTAAGAGACAGTGCTGTTTATCAAATACAGAATACAATTTTTAAGGGATGTTGGCGCTTCACAGATATGAAACTTAGATATCAAGGCAATCCATGTGGGCTTGCACCTGATATATTTCTTAGAAAATATACTATTACTCAACATTAAGCTAACATTTATGATTCAAGTCTTATGGTCTCAACCTATCATTTCATGTAGTCCCTTACCATGTCCTGAAAGCCCTTGAAGGTGAGAAGTAATGAATAAAGATAATTATTGGCAGAACCAATGAGTATATGTTCATTGCACTTCCATATCTGGCTTAATACAATTTTCTCCATCTACCCCCAGTGAATGTGCAGTCACCCCTGAATAGGGAGATCACATGCAGAAATGCCCAAAAGTCAATCACACAGAATGAATAGTGAATTCAAACAACAAAGCCTATTTATTGAACATAAGATTCCTTGTGCTGCTGCTTGAACACTAGTGCAGTGGGTACGGCACTTGTCTTGCATATGTCCAACGTGGGTCTGATCCCCAGTACTCATATGATCCCTCAAGCACCTCCAAAAGTGACCCCTGAATGTAGAGCCAAGAGTTAGCCCTAGCAGCACTGGGTGTGCCTCCAAAGCCCCACCATACCCCATTTCTGTGCTAGACAAAAAGAATAGCAGAGTTAGGCATCTTATACAAAGTCAGCCACTTTTGGGTTCCAGAAAATATTTTCAGAAGAAATTTCCAAATATGTCAAGTGGGCTTAGTCTGAAAATGCCAGGCTCTTGTTTCCTAACCACCACCAAAAGTAACCACTGAGTATAGTCAGGAAACTGGGTATAGTCAACACACACACACACACACATTTTAAGTTAATTCAAATGTAATATTAATGTCTGCAGGGAGATAAACATCATAGTAGTAAATTATTTAAGGGAATGGTGAAAATCTCTCTTGATGAGAGCATGCCATACTAATGCTACAGAAAGACAAGCATCAACATTAAGATGCAGCCAAACTCTAAAAGAAAAGAGCAAGCCAGGGACCAATTCACTGCAGTTACTTTTTCAGAGTCTTTAGGATTTGTGCGCCTGGAAAGTTCCAGAGCCTGAGGGCCTGTTCTCAGGTGCCTGTTTCTGGGAGGGAAGCCTGTAGTAGTGGGTTTACTTCTAATGCACAAGCTGGAAAAAAGTACAAATCTTGCTTTAAAGGTTTATAGCAAACAAGGCTGGCTTAGTTGGAGTCCAGCTTTTTTGTTGTTCTTTACAATAACAGGATTTGTATACACACTTGGGTTTATGAAGTATAAATCCTGCTAAATCTATAGAAGTTAAGAAGGCACGTGATGGTTCTTTGGAGAGAAAGCAGCCCCAGTGTCAAATTGTACTGAGCTATGTTCTTTGTTGTTGTGATATACTGCTAAATCTCTGGGTCTTCAACAAGGGAGGCGAGAAGAGGAAACTCATTTCAAATCATATCTCAGGTAGGCGTCTGAGCCAAATAAGATGAAAAGTCATTAATTTTTTTTCTATTAAGCCACCAAGCACAAGCGGAATAGTTCTCGCTTTTCCTCATTTCAACCTGAAATCTGTTAAGAACAAGAGCCAAGATCCCTGTTCTAAATCTTTGGAGAATGACACAAAACTGTTCTTTTCCTTTTCCCTTTGCAGAAACAACAAGGTGTAAACAAAACTGTCACTTAGCATGGTAATTAATACAGGGAGATAAAATTAGCTGCTACATGCATTCGTTTCGCCTCTCCAACAACGCGAATGCCAAGGAGATGAGCATCTCTATCAGCAGTATGTAATGTCCACCCGATGGACAGAGGTTCTTTCCCTGTCTTGATTTGGTAACATAATGCCCCATCTTAATCTCCCAATGATTTCACAAGAACTCCTTCCAGATATAGAGTGCTTCCTGTAGAAAACTCACATCTCTAAACCAAAGCAACCTGACAACCTGGATGCTTGGTTTCCAGGAACAAGGTGAGTTCTCGAAACTGAACAAGGCAGCTGAAGGCAAACTGTACAGCATAGGGAAAAACTAGAATATTCTCTAACAAACTAGAGAGCTTCCAGATATTTAACCACCTAAATCCACATCACACTGATGTTACTGTACCTACCTGTCCCTGCACAATAATAATAATAAGCATGTATTTTAAGAAACAATTTTTAAGGATTAGCAATTTTTTAAAGCTATTGAGATACTGTGATTTACAAGACTGTTAGTGATGATTTCTCATTCCACACCTATCACCAGTGTACCTCCCTCTTCATCTTTAATGAGCTGGGTTTGGAGGAACCAACAAGCATATATGATTTTTCTCCTATTTCAAGAACCAGAGTTGGGTCAAAGAAATAGTAAATCTGGTAGGGCACTTGCCACACAAGCTGCAGAACCTGGGTTTGATCCCCAGCATCTCATATGATATCCCAAGTGATTCCTGAGTACAGAGCCAGGAGTAACCAAACACTGCCTGATGTGGCTCAAAAACAAAAACAAGAAATTCAGAGCAGCTTGGTGAGAAAGGAAAAAACTAGGCTTGCAGTTTGCCCAAAGGTTAAATATTACTTCTTTCTCCTTTTGCCTGTTCATTCCACCAATCTCCTTGAGCCCACTCTTTCTATCCTGAGCATAGCACAAACTGACAGGAGTCCCTGTTTTCTCACTGTCCACTTTCCCTCTTATTTTTTGTCCACTTCTATATCCACTGTAGTTCAACTTGAGTCTGTTTACTCTTCTTACTTCCCTTATTTTTATCTTTTGATTTTATTTTTTAACATTTTATTATATCATTTTATTTTATTTTATTTATTTTATTTGTTGCCTTCAGGATATACTCCTATCCTGTGCTCAGCAGTGCTCAGGGGACCAGGTAGTGCAGGAGATTGAAGCCAGGTCTCCTACAAACCAATTTCCCATGTTCTCTTATTTTTAAAATGAGAACTTTACTGTGATGCCCCCTGTAGGATGAGTTTCGTGTAGAATTACTTCCTTATGATTTGCCAGGCCAACAAGTTTCTTCATTCTTGAGGAAAAAAGAGCTATGTGATAATTGATTTGACAGCACTTCTTCCACTGTATCTGCTCTGAGCACACTCTGGGGTGTACAGCCTGTCTCCGGGAGTTTGAGTCATGCTCTTCTCCCCTCTGCTTAAACACTTCCGGTGAAAAGGATGTCACCATCTTTGAAGCAGTCTGCTGTATTGCTAGACTGCAAGCATCTGTAGACTAGTCTGCCTTGTAGCTGCTGGGAACTGCCTTTTGCAACTTAGACAACGATAGGGTTTTCAATCTCAGGGTAGGGATGGACAGTTGTGCACAATACATCAATACCTTCAAGCAAACTGGAAACAGGAACATCATCCCTCAGGCTGGAGGATAGTATAGCAAGTAGGGCATTTGTCTTGCATGTGGCTAGCCCAGGTTTGATCCTCGGCATTCCATATGACTGCCTGTGCACCACCAGGAGTAATTCCTGACTACCAACCAGGAGTATCTCCTGAGCACTGTCAGTTATGGCTCAAAAACCAGGATAGGACTGGAACAATAGTATAGCAGGTAGGACATTTGCCTTGCATGAGGCAGACCAATATATGAGGCCATGTTAACCCCAAAACAGGGGTTATTTCTGAGTACAGGGCCATCCCTGAGCACTGCTGGATATGTTCCCCCCAAGAAAGCAAATAAAAGTAAACAAAGAAAAAGAAATGCCACTCCTTTCAGTGAGATTATTTGGCCTTAGATAGTTAGAATAGCTAACATCATAGGATGTAACCCTGTGGACCTCTGAGAAACAAAACTATAGCTCATCTAAGGGGGACGCCAAACTGTCAGATAAATTAAAACCCATCTACAAGATCTCTCAATTCTGAAAAAAGTGCAGAACTTGTTCGTAAAATTTCCCTGCCAGCTAAGTCTGAAAATAATTCTAAAAATCATTTAAAGCAAATGCAACACACCTGCAAGTCAACTCTCAACCCCAAAAGTTAAGTCCACTGCCTAAAATCTGTTTTCTGGAGCAGAAATATGGTGGTTTCAACACTGGTAAACAGTATTTGTGATTCCTTTTTATTTTTATTGTTATCATCCAACGCAGTGGCCTATAGAAACACTTAAGCGCCTCGCAAAGTACCTATTTGCATTTACGAGGCTTTCTCTCAGAAACCAATGCAGCCAGATGAATCTCTCTTGCAAGGCTGCCAGCAAGAGCACAAGATGAATGGCTATAAATTTCTTAGGTAATTAGCCAATGTTATTGGTCTTGTGTCCAGGAGTCTGTGGCCTCAGGAAATTCACTTCATCTCTCTGAGGCTCAATTTTCACATTTAAAAAGGAGGATCAAAACTATCTTCCTTGAACTTGCAACTACCTGGTTGAAGTTGTATAAGAAGAAGTTCTTGTGAAGAACAGAACACAGAAAGGGGGATATGGGTTTGAAGAAACCTGGCAGATACCACCTTCACCAGGTGATAATGGTAAGCATTGGCAATGGCATGAAATCATCAAGTCTACTCTGAAATGAAAACATTAGAATGGTCCTTTATCTACATGCTATTCTTCCTCTACCTACAACTCAAATATGAAAAGCATCAAACTATCTTAGCTGCAGGATAGAGAGTTGATTTCAAAAAGGAAGAGGGAAATTAGGTCAGATCTGTTGAGAGGATCTAAGATTAAGACAGGAAAGGTTCTTTCACAGATATGTCCAGTGCGATGAATAGAGGCTGAAGCTTGATTAAAGAGGATTGGAAGTAAGTTGAATCAAGCATCTATAATGAATTTAAGATCATTTTTCTGCAACAGAAACAATAGAAATTGATATGAGGTGAAGAGGATATGATATTTAAAAAAAACTTGTTAAGCGGAAGCAAATTTTCCATGAGTGCACTAGGACAGACCAGCCATGCAGGAGAGGGATCAGAAAACTTGCTGAAACAGCAAGTTCTCAAGGAAATGAGGAATGGGGTCAGAGTCCAAGAAGGTGGCTTTGATAGAAATGAGTAACTTCTCAACTTCTGATGAGGTAGGAAAGAAACCAGACAAAGCTCCAACATAACTGCTATGTTTGTTGGTGGGATGAATTCAAACATCATGAAGCAATCCAAAATTAATTCAGAAGTCAAAAGCTGTGGAAGCATGATGAAAGATGGCATCTAATGCATTCACAGTAGGCTTGCCAACTCTTACAGAGGACAGGAAAGGGGAATAGTCTGTTAGAAATGGTAGTCAGTATGGGCCCTAAAGCTAAGTCAAATAGAGAAGAGAAAGGAAGAGGCAAGATAAACACCAAACAGCAGCCACTATAACACAGTGTTTTGAGGGGCTCAGTAATGCTGGAAAGCTGTCAAATCAGTCAGACTAGAAGATATTACATGGAAGAGGAGGCGGCTGTGGTCAGAAAACAAAATATTTAAATCAAGAACTCTAGACTAGTGGAATAATTAGAAAAATAATTAAAAATCCAAGGTGGGCCAGAGAAATGTTGTTGAAAGTGAGAATTCAGGGAAGCCAGGGAGAAGGCTGGAATTACAGCACAGCAGTAGGGTGTTTGCCTTGCACACAGCTGACCAGGGTTCAATCTCTGGCATCCCATATGGCCTCCTGAGCTTCCAGGAGCAATTTGAGTGCAAAGCCAGAAATAACTTGAGCACGGCCGGGTGTGACCCAAAAAACCTTAAGAGAGAGAGAGAGAGGAGAGAAAGAAAAAATAGAAAGAGATTAGAGAGAGAGAGAGGGAGAGAGAGAGAGAACCAAGACTCTATATGTGTGGGCCATACACATAGACACCAAAGTCCCTAGGACAGGAAACACCTCAAAATGAGACAGGAGCTAAAGCTTTCAGGGTCTGAAGAGTGTGCCTAGGAAGGAGGAAACAAGGCAACAGATGGAAGCAAAGGTTAATTAGTGAGAAAGCAGAATGGACAACTTCACATATACTTATACTTTAAAGGAGAAATTGATTCGTAAACAAGTAGAAAAGGAGATTAAGAATGATACTTCAGTACTTCAACCTGAAGAGTACAGAGTATGTGAGATTTAAAAAGAAAAAAAAAAGGTGTCCTTAGCTCTCTTTAAGGTCAGGAAGAGGAAGGGCATTCCTTTTGGGAATAAAAGATAGAGGATACACTGTGGGAGAAGGAATAAGGGATTGTGGCCATCACTATACAGTGGTGGTCGGTGTTTATGCTGCCATCAAAGATGGAGGAACTCCTCAAGGCCATGATGTGGCACGAGTGTGACATTAGCCAAAGATGCTTAAAGATTTAGCTCTTGGGTCTAGAATTCAACTTCACACCCAGGTGGCTCTAACTAAGGCTGTGGAGGTGAGCAGGAGGTTCTAGTAACCATGCACAAACATGTCAGCATTTTGGAACTACACAGAGCTTTAAAGGATCCCATTTGTGCTGTACCAACAAAAGGAGAGGAACCCATACCTCAGTACTTTTGAAAATTCCTCAAGGGATTTTCACATGCACCCAGATTTCAGAATGTGGGTTCCTCTCTTAGATTCTGGTGTCTGATCTGTTTGTTTGTTTGTTTGTTTTAAGCTATCTTTGTGTGGTGATGATTCTTGTTAGCATTACTTCTTCAGTGACCCTTTCATGATGGCAATCATGACGACAAGGAATTCGGTTTTGCCATAAAAGACGGTGTCATTTTAGAACGAGAGGAAAGAGTTCCTGGCATTCTGTATCAGATTAAAAGTATAAAAGAATAATCACTTAAGTGAGAGAAAAAAGTTGGTGCAGTATATTTTAATAGCTATTTAATCTTGTGAGACCTCTTTAAAGATCATAATAGAAGACAATCCAGGGAAGGTTCTTGACTATGACTACTGAGATAGCAGTTCAGCCACTTTCACAATGTTTACCAATCATTACCTTGTCATGCAGAACAATATTTTAAAATTTCCTAGCCTAGTATTAGGAGATGATTTACAGATAAAAATAATTCAGACCAATAATTTATTAAGCACTTAATACATGTCAAGCACTATGTAGCCCTCTTGTACTCCCCAACACAACTCTCTGAGTTCTGCTGTTACCCTATTTTACTTTTTATTTTGTTTTTTGGTTTTGAACAATGCTCAGAAATTTCTCCCGGCATTTTGGGTACCATAAGAGATGCCAGGGATCGAGCTCAGGTTGGCCATATAAATGCCTTACCTGCTGTGCTATCACTCCAGTCCTGTCACTCTATTTTATAGATGAAAGTCTATAAAGAAGGTGAGATGAGTTATTAAACTTACCTAAAATCAGACATGGAAATGGAAGGATAAGGATTCAAAATCAAAAGGATGTCTTGTGCTATATGCTTCTAACCATTATGTAATACTGTCTAATTATATGGTTCCCGTCTCTAATAAACATAGGAAAATGAGTCAGGCTATAGGCAGAAGTGGGGGAAATTAACTTTCAGTAAAGCATAGATAACCCTTTGCCTTGATGGAACACAACAGGAGCAAAAATAGAGGAAGAAGAAAGAAGAAAAAGAAAGAGCAAAAGAAAGAAGAAAGAAAGAAAGAAAGAAAGAAAGAAAGAAAGAAAGAAAGAAAGAAAGAAAGAAAGAAAGAAAGAAAGAAAGAAAGAAAGAAAGAAAGAAAGAAAGAAAGAAAGAAAGAAAGAAAAAAGAGAGAAAGAAAGAGAGAAAGAAAGAAAGAAAAGGAAGGAAGGAAGAAAGAAAGAAAGAAAAGAAAGAAAAAGAAAGAAAGAAAGAAAAGAAAGAAAAAGAAAGAAAGAAGAAAGAAAAGAAGAAGAAAGAGAAAGGAAGGAAGAAAACAAAGAAAAAGAAAGGAAGAGAAAGGATAAAGAAAGAAAAGAGAGAAAGAAGGAATGAAAAAAGAAGAAAATTAAGAAAGAAAAAGAAATAAAGAAATTTTGTAAATGAAGAAAATTTAAAATTCTAAAATGTTATAAGAAACAATATTGTTTATTTACAAACAATTCTTTTTGTAGACATATCTTTTAAACTTTACAAAGAAAGAAATGAAAGGGAGAAGGAAGGCTATCTAACCATAAACATTCAGCTAATAAATGAAGAAATTATGCAACAATAAAAATCATCATTGAACAAATTTATAATTACTGTTGATTCAAAAAAGAATCACTGGTGATGCACAGAATAGCTGAGCAATTTTAAGAATGGATCAAATATATATGTATATATATATATATATATATATATATTCCCAAATTGTCCACCAAGATATGTCTTGGTTACACTCAATTTATGGTATTTAATCTAAAGGAAACAAAAGCACTAACTCAAAACTAATTTACAGAACTACAATCAATGTTCTGTAATTCACAGTCATCAAAATATGGACATAGCAAAATATCTATTAAGTGATGAATAAAAATAATAGTGATAGATAAGCACACAATGAAATAAAATTTAGTAATTATAAAAGAAGTTCCACCATTTGTGACAAGTTGAGTAAAATCAGAAGGCTAATTATGCTAAGTGAAATAATCCAGACAGAGAGAAAAACCAAAACTGCATGGTATTATTTATATATGGAACCTAAAACTAAAATCTTTGAACTCACTGAAACAAAGATGAAAAAACTGATCTAGGACCTAGGAAATGATAAGATGAAGGGGTGGGGGCTGTTCAAAGGGCACAACCTTCCACTTGTAGGATATGGTGTTTATAACAAATTAAAATATATTATATAATTGAATTTGCCTAAGAATATGCTTAAATGTTCTTATCTCTAAAATATAAGTATATATATGAGGTTATAGAAGTGTTAATTAGCACAATAGAGGAATTCCTTAATAATGAACACTTATATCAAAGCATTACATTTGTACTTTAACATGTTTACACTAGACCTGCAATTAAAATTTGTGTAAATAAACTACATTCAAGTGTAAGCCACTGGTGGTGCATGCCAGTGTCAGCGTGTTATATAATCCTAAAATTTTAGGTGTCAATTATACCTCCAAAGAACTAAGCACAATCAAAATAAAAACAGAAAAAGAAGAGGAAAAATGAATAGGCAAGAAAAAAAGAAAAACCAACGCAGAATCAGACTTAAATCAGATGGCTAGCTGCATATGATTAAAAAGGACAGATTGGAACACTAAAATTTAAAAGAAAAAGGCAAAATTCAATTAAATTACTTCTGCAATAATTATATTGTAGTATATCAATAACTTAAAGATAAAATGTTGTGAAAAGATATGACATAAAAATCATAATAAAGCTAGAGTAACTATAACATGAAAGTTAACTTTGAGAGATGCAATATTAGCTAAACGGAGATTTCACAATAATAAATGTCTGTTTATCAATAAGATATAACCCTAAATGTTCATGCAATAATTTAAAAATACATGCAGCAAAATCTGACAGCAGTGAAGGATAGACAAAACCACATTCACTGGAAACTTGATGGTCTTCTCTCATGAATCAATAGACAAGCAGACAGAAAATCAGTAAAAATGTAGAAGACTCCAACACCACTAGCAACTAACTTGACCTAATTGACATTTACATAGCACATGTGTCAGAGAAACATTCATAAATGAAAGTAGAAACTCATTGAGCTGAAATAATAATAAAAACATTAAAATGTGTGGAAATGATTCAGAGCTTAGAGGATAATATATAGGTTTAAAATTCATTTTTAAAGAAAAATGCTAAAATTAATTTTTCCTAAACTTATAAAAATTGAACCTAAATTAATGCAATAAACTGATAATTAATAAACTGAAAAAAATAATGCAACAAAAACCTTTTATTTGAAATTCCTATAAACTAACTAGATCCACAAAAAAAAGATGAAACCAAATTAACACTATTCAAAATAAAATAGGGAACATCTACTGGATCCTATCAATAATAAGGGCACCACAAGAATATTTGAATAACTTAATGCAAATAAGTTTAACAAATTAAATGCACAAATACCTTGAAATACCTATGAATTATCAAAAGTGACAAAATAAAACAAAAAAATAAATAGCTTTAGCTTTAAAACCTTCCCACAAAAAATTATAATTTCAGATACTTTACTGGAAAATTGTATCAAATATCTAAGGAGAAATAATGTCATTTCTATACAAAGTATTTATAGAAATACTGGAAGAGAATTTCTATCAAAACCGGCAAAACTTTGACATCCAAACCAAAGACATGGGCTGGGTGGTAAAGTGAGCTCAGTGTAAAGTGAATGCCTCATAGTTGTGTGGTCCTGGATTTGGTTACCAGCACCACAAAATAGACCTTTTGATAAGATCCAACACCTATTCATGATTAGAACCCTCACTCATCTGGAAAACAGTTTAAATTAGAGTTTAGCTCAAGTTCAGTGCACAAGTGGTATGTATGAAGAATAAATTCTACTCCATGCCCTACAATGTCTATTCCCCCAGTACTATTGGAGGTCACCTTGGGAGCCACCAGAACTGTTGAGCCTGGTGATATGAGTGTCTCCATATTACCATGGCACAGCATTGAACCATCAGGCCTACACAGCCAGGTTGAGTGTTACTGGGAAAGGCCTCCAGTTTCCCTGAGTAGTGCTTGAAAGACTCTCCATAATAAAGAAACAAAAATAGAGACTCCCTACCCCCCACAACCATTATTATTTTTAATGAATCTAAGGAAAAATAATGAAACTATGACCTTCTGAACAGAATTATAGTAGCCTTTAATAAAACACTAATATCTATTTCAACAATGTATAAAAATTTATAATAAATACATAGGATTTACCCAAAAGACTGAAAAGTCCAAATGTTAATTTAACATTTGAAAGTATGTCAAAAAATAAAAGAACAGAAATTAATTTATTTAAAAACATGCATATGACAATGACATTGATAAATGTTGTATCTATTGATTCAACACTTTTTACAGAAAATAACTTCTTCAATTTAATAAAAAAAAAGCATGAAAATACTATAGCTATCATCATACATCAAGATAAAAGATTTAAACTTAACCCCAAGATAAAGCAGAGAAGTTGCTTTAATGACTTCATTTTACTAGTGTTCTAGAAATCCTGGCCAGTGTACGTATGGTGATTATAAACAAACAAAAAATAAAATAAAAACAAATAAGAAATGAACCTAATAGAAACAAAACAATACTGCTTTTGTTCATAGAAAAGATGATTATGTGGGCCCAAGAGACAGTATAGCAGGTATGTGCTTGCCTTGCACTAGTCCAACCCAGGTTCAATCCTCAGCACTGCAGAAGTGATTCCTGAGTGCAAAGCCAGGAGTAATCCCTGAGTACTGTGAGGTGTGACCCCCAAAGGAAAAAAAAGGGAGAGAGAAAGATGATTATGTTCATGGAGAGTCCAAAGTAGTTACAAGAAGCTATGGAAAATGAGTTTATAATTTAATGAAATAAAAATGACAATAAATGGAACTACATCAAACTAAAAGGTTTCTGTATGACAAAAGGAACACAGAGTAGGGGTTGGAGCAGTGGCGCAGCAATAGGGCATTGCCTTGCGTGTGGGTGACCTAGGACGGACCAAAATTTGATCCCCCAGCATCCCATATGATCCCCCAAGACAGAAGCAATTTCTGAGTGAAGAGCCAGGAGTAATCCCTGAGCGTCACTAGGCGTGGTCCAAAAGCCAGGAAAAAATAAAATTAGAAGACAGAATGGGAGAAAATTTTTGCACTCAAAACATCAGATACAGGCTTGATAACTAGCATATAGAAAGTATTCACAAAGATTAACTCCACAAAACCTAGAAACCCCATCAAGAAATGGGGAGAGGTCAGGGCCGAGCGGTGGCGCAAACAATACCATGGTTCAATCCCCCGGCATCCCATATGATCCCCCAAGCCAGATGCGATTTCTTTTTCTTTTCTTTTTTCTTTTTTTTTCTTTTTTTCTTTTTTTTTGGTTTTTGGGCCACACCCGGTGACGCTTAGGGGTTACTCCTGGCTATTCGCTCAGAAGTTGCTCCTGGCAGGCACGGGGGACCATATGGGGAACCAGGGGATTGAACTGCGGTCCGTCCTAGGTTAGCGCAGGCACCTTACCTCCAGTGCCACCGCCCGGCCCTCCAGATGCGATTTCTGAGTGCCTAGCCAGGAGTAATCCCTGAGAGTCACCTGGTGTGGCCCAAAAACAAACAAAAAATGAGGAGAGAAAACGAACAGACACTTCTCTAAGAAAGATCCCTCTTTTGAGTATCTATCCTCATGACAGAAAAACATTCATTCGAAAGGATATATGCATACTGCTATTCATTTCAACACAAGTACGATAGCTAAGACTTGGAATCAACCTACATGCCCAACAACAGGCGAGCAGATCATGAAGATGTGGTACATATATACAATGGTATGCTACATAGCTATAAGAAATGATGTAATCATGCAATTTGCAGCAACATAGATGGAACTGGAAGATATAAAATGAAGTAAGCCAAAAGGATAAATTCCGAGTAATATCACTTAGAATGAAGTGAAGAAATGGTAGTTGTCTTGAATACTGTTATCTTTAGAGTATAGTGAGGAAAAGGGAAAAAAAGCTGGAAGAAGAAACACAAATGTGAAAGGATGGGGGTCAGGGTCTAAGAGATCTCAGGTGGATTTGGTAGTATTTAAAAAGGACATAACTTTAACTATCTAAACTTAAAATGGGCAGGCTGGGGGTAAGGGAGGATGGTTTGGAATACACCTGGGGAACATTGGTGGAGGGAGGTCAACACAGGTGGTAGGATTAGCCCTGTATGTCTATGTCTATGTCTAACCCAACTATGGAGAACTTTGTAAATTCACAATAGTTTCAAAACATTTAAAAATTTAATAAAATTAAATAATAATAATTTTAAATTTAATAAAATTTAAAATAAAAAATAAAAATGAATATGTAAAAGGACATTGAATTGCCACATATTAATAACACGTATTAATAGTGGGAATTGTTTTAAATGTTATTTACAATAATATTAAAAATTGTAAAATCTACATAGATTTAACACATTCCATCTATATACTGAAAAATTTAAAAGTTCTAAATAAATGGAAACATATACTATGTGCATGGATTGGGAGATTGGTGGCACTAAAAATAACAATTCTCCCAAAACTTATCAATGAAGTCAATGCAAACCCAATCAATTCCCCAGCAATTTGGGGGGGGGGGGGATTGACAGGCTGATTCTAAGCAATATATACACAAAGGACCTATCATAACCAGTTTTTTAAGGGGAGGTTAAAAAATACATCATTCAATTTCAAGTCTTAATGTAAAGCTATTTTTATCCAGATAGAGGCATATAGAACTATAGAACAGAATAAATATTTCATAAAGTGAGATATTCAAATATAGGTAACTGATTTTCAACAAATGTGCTAAGGTTACTTCATGGGAAAATGAGAGCCTTTTCAACAAATGGTGCTGAAAAACTGGCTAGCTACATGGAATAAAGAACACTTTGTATATTAACTTCACACCTTTACTAAATGAACTCTAAACTAGATCACAAATATACTCTTCATTTAAAAGCTAAAACTATACTCTTTTAGGGGATGGAGAGAATACAGGGACAAGAGGTACAAACTTTGTAAATGCAGGGCCCTAGTTCAATTCCTGGTACTGCAGGGTAACCCCCCTCCAAATTCTAGGCATAGTATTAGGTGTCCTCCAGAATATCTGGTCACTAGCAACACAGCATCTGCCTGGCCTGCTTGGCTAAGCATCACTGAAAATGATCCCTGGACTCCCTGAGCACTGTTTTGGAGCCCTTCCCATCCCACATAAGAATAAAACTATAGTTTTATTTATAGTTTTTTATTTGCAGAGTATGACATGAGCCATACTATTTCCTTGTGCTATCCTGGGGCAAGGGGAACAAACCAAAAAAGACATGGTTTTCAGGGAAGAGGATGAATAAATTGAGTAAAAGTAATTGGATGGTAAGGGATGGAAACTAGATTTCTGGTGGAGATGGCAATATTGTATATATAAATGTCAGCTTTTAATGTTGTGTATTTCAAACCTATATAGCATTTTAATTAATTTGTTTCAATAAAAAGTTAAGTAAAAATTCTAAAAGAAAGCAAAAAATACATTACTATATTGAAATATAAACCAACTAAGAAAAAAATGACACATTATAAATATCTAATTAAAATTAAAAACTTGTGCTCTTTAATATACACTGTTAATAAAATGTAACAGCAAGCCACATACTGAGCATACATTTGCAGTATATATATTTGGCAAAGGTTTTGAAATAAAATATGACACTTAATAACCAAATAAGATATTAAGAACAGGTGAAGTATGATACCACACCAAAAAAGACATATGAATGACCAGAAGCTCATAAAAATGCTTACTATTGCTAATCCTTAGGAAAAAACTTAAATCACAATGATATATACACAATAGAATCTCGTGAAAAATAATTATAATATAAAAGATCAATAGGATTAGAATACTTAAGAGTTTATACACATTGTTGGTACAAACATTATTGTTCAGATTAGGAGAAATTTGGTAGTTTATTTATTTTGGTTTGGGGCCACATCCTCAAGGATCACTCCTGAAGGTCTAGGGAAGCAATATAGAATACTAGGGAGAGCATATTTTTTATAATACAGGCTCGTCTCTCACATATGAGCATATGTCATGTGATCCATGTGATCGGACAGTGACCGCCCAACCCAGAACCCCAGATCCCAGACATGAAACTGACACAGGTCTCAGCAACAGTACCAGGAACCAGACTCTGCCCAGGGAAATTCTGAATGGCACCTGGCACCCACTTGCACCACTTTTACCATGGCATCCTGACATGAGGAAATGGCAACAACTTGAGCTAGGAGAGGGCTGCCCTATCTCACCATTTAGCGGTATGGTACAATTGGGAGACATGTCATCCTTTGCCCTAAGCAAAAAACCAAAATTGCTATTTACAGAAGACTAATTTTGACAAACAAGGACTGGACAAAATCTAGCAAGGGACCAATGAGGAAGTTCTTAGAGTAGGTCTCAGCTTCGTACAAAAACCAAGATCTCTAATCCCAGAGGTCTTTACCCACAATAAAAAAGAATACTAGGAATAGAAACAATATTGGAAATATGCGAGAGAAGCATCCTACCCACTATACTATCACTCTAATGCCCGATTTGGTCATTTCTTATAAGTTAAAAATATACTTACTTAGCCTTTAATGCAGTAAGCACATGCTTTAGAATCTACCCAAGAGACAAGATAAAATTTACCCACATCAAGACTTGTGTGTGAACATTTACAGTAACTTTATAAATAATTACTTGCCACTAGAAATAACTTGGGTTTCCATAAACAGAAAATTAATCAACAAATTTTTACACAGATGAGGTGGAATATGATTTAGCTATAAAGATTGAATGAATTCCTATATAATATGAGTAAATCTCAAAGAAAATTATATAAACAAAAGGAGGCATTTAAATAGTATGTAGTGAATGATTCCATTAAACTCTAAGGAAAGAAAAACCTAATACAAAATATAAACTAACAGTTTCAGCACTGCTTGGATGGGGTCAGGAACTTTGTTTGAATAGGACATATTTGGGGCAATGGTACCAGTCATTCTTGATCACAAATACATGCCAAAACCTACAATAGGGTGCACTTAAAATGTGTGCTTTTGTTGCATATAAATGTCAACTCAAATATAGCTGTGATTTAAAAAAAAGATAAAAATTTATATTTATCTTTGTACATGTATATTAAGTGACCAGATAGATACACTCAAAATTATAAAACTATAAATTACAAAACTACAAAATTACAAAAAATAACTATAAATTACAAAACTATAAAACTATATATTTCAGAGATGAGTTTTTAAAATTTAAATGGGAACTATAAGGACCAACCAGAGTCTGATGGTTGTTAAAGATTCATACAGCCAACCTATGAGAGAAAGTGCTAAACCAGAAAAATTATGAATATCAGCAAGTAGTGACATTATTGATGTTATCTTTAATTTCTTTGGTATAATCTTCATTTTCTAGTTTTCTATACATATTTTCAAAAAGATACTTTAAAACAAGGGAAAATCTATTTTTTAAATGATACTCTGTTGCTATCACATTTCATGCTGTTATAAAATTCTAATGACCCTAAAAACCCTAATGGAACTCTTAAATAATGGATATAAGAAATGGTATACTAAAACAGCATTGAATTAGAAGTTAAAAACGGATGTCATAAAAATATTTCTCTTCCACTCAAAGAAAATAGTGAGATATATTTTAAACTATTTAATATTGATAAATGCCTTCCTTTTATTCTCTACTCCAACTGGATCTCATATAATTGATTATGTCTAAAAGACTTGGCTTTCCCTAGGCCAATGTGATAGAACTGCAGGTAGGGCACTTGACTTGCATGCAGCCACCCCAAGTTCAATCCCTGGCATCCCACATGGTCCCTGAACACACCAGAAGTGATTTCAGAGTGCAGAGCCAGGAGTGACATATCAATAGGTATGGCCTAGAAACAAAAATGAAAACAAAACAGACTTATCTTTCCTTAACTGCACAGTCTTGGGAATGCCACTGTGTTCGAAATTCTTTATCTACTATATTCCAATGAGCATCTTGACCAGCATCAGACTTCAGATTCTGATCAGCAATCCAAGCTATCAAATGATAATTGCCAATCCAAGATAAATTTTTATAGGTAAATTATAGACTGTGACAAGAATTGCCTCCATCTTCTTTTAGCACAAAGCCCAGTGTTCTCAGCTTATCACAACAAACCTTCCCTCTGAGTGATTTCTTCAGAGGTAGCACAATAAGAGCCTGGCAATAAGAGCAATTGCTGAGAAGCCATGATCAGCAAATAATGACCTTAGACTCTCCTTTATTATGTCTCTACCAATAGAGGTATCATATCAAGATTCAATGGGTGGTTTAACGACATGAGTTTCTTTCAGGAACTCTGAAAACCTTGGGTACAATAATGCATCTGTGCAATCCTTCAATGTTGCTTTACAATGAAGCTCAAAAATGTGTTTTAAAACACTGCCCACACAATGCCCACTGTGATTTCACAGTTATCTTTAATGATTTGCAAATATCCGTAGTATTAGCAGCTCAGTTTTTTACTTGTGGCTAAGGTGGCATTACCTACACCTAAACAGTTACTGCTGACAACACCTTGGACTACCAGGATATGCAGAGGAAATGAGAGGCGGTGACAGTATTTTCTGCCTTTTTAAGCCTTTATTCACTTCTCCTACATTTGGACACATAAGCATGTTTGTTTCTAGAATATTCTATCAGCTCTCATATCCCTTTTGGCTCAGATGACCTCCCTTATGAGTAGAAGTTGACCACTCTGAGTCATTACCTGAAGGAAGCAAGATGGAAGCTTGAAACGACTGGGGTCCTTGAAGAATATGTCAGAATAATCATAAAAATACATAGAATTTTCAAATGGTAGCCAATGTGACATTCTACTAGATATTCATTATAAATCATGTTACATGCAGTAGCTTCATCCATTAGTATCTTCCAGCTTCTGAATGAAGACTAGAAACACCTTTCAAATTAATATAAAATGCATAATGATATAACAATTTTTTTTGTTTTGGGGTCACACCCAGCAGTGCTCAGGGGTTACTCCTGGCTCCATGCTCAGAAATTGCTCCTGGCAGGCACGGGGGACCATATGGGGCACCGGGATTCGAACCGATGACCTTTTGCATGAAAGGCAAACGCCTTACCTCCATGCTATCTCCCGGGCCCCGATATAACAAATTTTATTCTCTATTTCAAAGCACCTTTGTTTGGTTGGTTGGCTTTGTTGTTTGTTTTGTTTGTTTTGGGTACACACTGGTGATACTAAGGGCTCACTTTTAGCAGGCTCAATGGACAGTATGTGGTGCTAAGGATCAAATCTAGATCAGCTGTGTGCAAGACAAGAGCCCTAACTACTGTATTACTTCTCCTGACCAAAACTTAGGCATGTCTTATGTTTTTTGTTTGTTTGGTTGGTTGTTTTTTGGTTTTTGGGTCACACCCAACAGTGCTCAGGGGTTACTCCTGGCTCCACGCTCAGAAATCGCTCCTGGCATGCTCAGGGGACCATATGGGACGCCGGGATTCGAACCAATGACCTTCTACATGAAAGGCAAACGCCTTACCTCCATTCTATCTCTCCGGCCCCGCATGTCTTACGTTTTAATAATAGTGGTATATGGGGCTAGCGAGGTGGTGCTAGAGATAAGGTGTCTGCCTTCCAAGCGCTAGCCAAGGAAGGACCGCAGTTCAATCCCCTGGTGTCCCATATGGTCCCCCCAGCCAGGGACGATTTCTGAGTGCTTAGCTAGGAGTAACTCCTGAGCATCAAACGGGTGTAGCCCAAAACAAAACAAAACAAAAAAATAATAGTGGTATACATTTGGGGCTAAAGCAGTATAGCAGATTTGATCAACCTAGGTTTGACCTCAGCATTCTATATAAAGTTCCTCAAGAATGAATGGGATAAATTTCTGAGTGCACAGTCAAGAGTAATCCCTGAGAATCATCTGGTGTGACTTCCCAAAAAGCAGCATAAATTTACTATTTTTATGGATATTTCCACTGCTCTAAGCTTACATACATTAATTTGCTTAATCTCCCGCAATAACCCAAGCCTGGAATCCTGTATCTGTCTCCAGAGGCTCTATAACATATGAATAGTTTTTTGTTTTGTTTTATCTTTATGTTTTTGGGCCACACCCTGTGATGCTCAGGGGTTACTTCTGGCTATGTGTTCAGAAGTCGCTCCTTGCTTGAGGACCATATGGGATGCTGGGGGGATCGAACAGCGGTCCAACCTAGTATAGTGTGGGAGAAGCAGACACCTTATCACTTGCACCACCGCTCTGGCCACCATATAGAAATAGTTTTAAGAATAAAAGATTGCATTCACCTAGAGAAGTGAGCCTCTAATAGTGATACCCAAGGACTCAGAACAAAGATAAGTATGCTTCAAAATACCCTTAGAGACAAAAAATATCCAATATTTCAATTTGTCATCTTAGCCTTACCTTAACAATGTCTTTTATATAAACAGAATATGTAAGAGATTATGATTTTCAGAAAGGGAAATGGCCCTACCATCTTTAGTTCTGATGTGCTCTTGGTCAGTTCTCTAGGATACATACCCATTTTCCATGATGTGCTAAGAACTAATGATCCTCACCCTCTATGGGTCCACCAACTTATGCTGGAGACTGAGTTTCACTTATACTTTTCCCAGTAGGACCATTGGGAAGAACAATAAACTAACACTATTCAACCCATTTTCTCTGGGCTTGCATCACTCTTACACTTCTTACTGTCTGCAATGCAGTCCCTTTACTGAAGGTCTGCCCCCAGGATGGCATCCCTGCTTTACCAGCAGGCAAGCAGATTCCGAGTGATCTCTCCAAAGAAGTTTTTGTCCAGTGACTAACCACTTGGGGTATATACTTACTCCACCTCCCTCATCTTTGGTGGAAACAATTCTAAAATATGACTATATTGTCTTCAGAGGTCATGCAAAGTCCTTCAAGATAGGACTGAATTGATACTATACCCTTGCTTGGCCTCCCTGTCCCCTCCCAATTCTACTTCCCCACTCTTCCTACAATTTTTGGGATGACTTCAGAATAAACCAAAGTTGTAGTGACTGGGGACATATTATTAACTTCTTGAATTCAAGCTCTAGAGAAAGAAATGCTCAAAATGTCCTCACATATTATGACTAACTGTGATCCTCTTCATTAGAAAACCTTAAGCTATAGCTTCCACAAAAACTACATAGTCAATGTCTCAGAATACTAATCTGCTGCCTTGAAATCAGATACATGCCTAGTACAATTCCATTCTCCTAAGGATGCCAGACCAGCCTCTCATTTCACAGTCTTGGTTTTTCTGAATTAAACCCTTATGTTAAACATTTCTTACAGTAATTTTAAAGTTTAAATACATATTCTCCTGAAGCAAAGATCAAAATCTCTACAAAGATTCTTTGTAAAATATTTTTATGATGAAGTATTTATTATTATGTCTCACTGGAATTGATTTTCATGCACCAGGCCTTTAAAAATCCATGTAGAAATCATCCTCACATTTTTAAATACTTGAGAGTTTTGTCCTCGCTAAAAACTTAGGTGATGACTTGTTTATGAGAAAAATAATTAAAGGAGAGTCTTATTAATAAGAATGTACTGCATTTCCAAAAATATGCTTTAAATATAAAAAAATCAAGTTCCCTAATGTCTGTAGTAGAGAAATTAAGATACAAAGTTTAATCTGTATGGAATGTCTAGATGCAGAACATTTCAAATCAATCAGTGTGGTATAAACAAAAGATCTGCTTCATGAAATGGGTCAGCCTAATTGAACAGAAATAATTACAATCTGTTAATGTCCATGTAGACCAAGTAGAGAAAAAAATCCTCCTTATGGAAACATAACCATAATACTTCTGCATTTCTTTTCATCTTGAAATCATAGTACTAATTTCCCAAACTATGTATCTGTAAGCCATCGGATCTGGAAGAGATTGCTTCATAATGTTCCAAACTGTGAATTTCATAAGCTGTTCAAATGCACCAAGCCAGAAGCTTCCAGTTAGGACTTCACCTTGGATGACCTACTTAGGGGAAATCCACCCCCAGCAAAGCGGGAGATATTTGGCCTGGGTGTTGTGAGATCATCCATGAGTATTCTGTCCTTGTTTCTGTAAGAGAGCAGGTGGGAAATTAAGTTCCTTAACGTCTTTTTCCTTTTTAAATGTGATGTTCTCTAAGTTCTTGGGGTGAGTTAGCCACTGAAAACTGCTTTGATTAAAGCTTCCAGTCTTAGACTAGTTGGTTGTTTAAATCTAATTAGATGTTCATCAATAACTTATGGAATTAGGGAACAACACAATTAAATGTGCCCTCCTAATGCTGATCTAAATCGGGATTGAAAACCTCATTATAACCCAAGCACTATGGGTATACAGCTTCAAGCTTGTAATCATCTTCCTGTTTTATAAAATACTTGTTTAGTTTTAAAGATCAGTCAGAAGGATTTCCCTTGGCTCAATTATAATGACTAATTCATCATTTATCAACTTTTATACTCTGAAGTTCCAGAGGAAACTTATCAATATTTACCATGCATAAGGAATCTTATAAAAGTCGAAAATTTATAAAATACAAAATGTTGGGGTTGGAGTGGTGGCGCAAGTGGTAGGGCGTTTGCCTTGCATGTGCAGACCTAGGAGAGACAAAGGTTCGATCCCCCAGTGTCCCAAATGGTCCCCCAAGCCAGGAGCAATTTCTGAGCATATAGCCAGGAGTAACTAACCCCTGAGCATCACCGAGTTTGGCCCAAAAACCAAAATAAATAAACACATTAATTAATTAATTAATTAAAATGTTGATAACTTTTTCTAACAAGCAGAAACTATTAGAAATATTTAAGATATTAAGAAAAACTGGGAGGGGTTGGCAGATAGTGCAGTGGTTAGGGCACATACAAGGTATGTGCTCAACATGGAGTTAGGTCTTGGCACCACATGGACTCTGAGCATCATTGTGTACATCCTAGAAATCCTGAGCATCCTGGTCTCCCCAAAATGCAGAACTTGAGTAACATCATATGATCTGGCCCTGTGCTGAAATGAAGGCCCAATTTAGCTGACAATCCCTGGGAAGGAAAGGGGAAAATGGGGAAGAGAGTTTCAGAAGCTTCGGGGTGGGGCTTTTGAGCACCACTTGGGATATTTTATTTAAAAAAAATAAAACTGAGAAAGGTACATTTGGCAAAGGAAATTCTACTCTAAAATTTATAATGCATCTTCAATAAAATATATATTCCCATTAGGGCTTGAAAAGATAACTCAAAGTGCTGGAACACAGGCTTTGATGCAGGAGGCCCAGGTTTGACCCCAGCATATCATGGTTCCCTGAGAATCACTAAGAACCACCCCTGAGCACCAGCAAGTGTGGTCCCAAGGAAAAAAAATTAAAAATAAGCACACTTGGATACAATTTTCTTGCTGAAGTACTTCAAATTTACCCAAATTGCCTCTTGTACAATTAAGGATCTTATAAAAAAAAAAACATCTTTGGAATCCCTTTCTAAAAATAAAAATCAAGTAAACCATTAAGACTAAAACCAAGCTGATTTGACAACCGAAATGATGAAAAGTGGAGACTGAACTCCACTTTTTATTTTTTTTTTGGTGGGGGGAATTTGTACTAGACTCCTGAAACTGCCGGAGGGGTAGGGAGAGGAATTCGGGGCAAATGGGTGGGTATATATGTCTGATGTCTGAGAAAGGCAAAAGATGGCAAAAAAAAATGGGAAATTATATAAAATACTCATTTATAAATAACAAGATTGGGAAGAACATCTACAGTGATTATTCTAAATTATTCCATTTGGAGAGAACCTATAGAGGATTGGTTAATCAATCCAGCTGTCTTTTAGCAAAATTGATTTCATTATTATAGAAAATCATTCTCCATAAATAGGACCAAAGCTGAGC